>VUJU01001567.1:0-53687 GCA_009835225.1 Aphis craccivora | reverse complement strand
GTCTATGTTTATGTCCAAGTGCTGTTTTTCAAGACACTTAGCATTCGTTTGATGCGTATATTTGAAAATATTGACAAAATATGATTCTTAAGCTTATAAAAAATATTGTATTATAATAATTATTAATAGTTAATTCTTTGTTATTTGATGGTAAAATATAAAGCCAGTTTATTAAACTAATCTTAAACTTCATTGAATGTAAGCTACACACATTTTTAATGTGATTTCGATCTAATATAAAACGCAGGACTAAAATAATATCCATTGTAATAATTTTATTTTCTATAAGACAATTGTAACATAAATCAAATATATTCGTTTTACATGACCTAACAAATTCGGTTCTTGGTCATTTTGTAGGTACGGCCAAGCATTTGAAGTGCGAAACGCAGACACTTATAAATACGGTCTGGTAAAAAGGTACTTTACAGAACGTGGACATTTTGTACTATAATATGCATTAAGGATATAATTATTATTATTAACTAGGTATAAATATAAGTTGTATAAGTACCTAAGTAGTAAATAGTAATTATGTATAGTGTTAATTATTAAAATAGAAAAATAAATAGTAAATTGTTATAAAAATATTTTATATTAATAATAATCTAAATAATCAATAATATCGTTCTCTCATCAAATTACAATCTACATGTAAAAATGTGTACAGTATAAAATAAATACCAAAAGGTAGTATAATATAAAAATATTATTTAGCTGTAATAGTTATTGCTATTACAGGTTTTTAGATTGTTAGCTAATAAAAAATAAGTAGTAATACTTAGTAGTTAGTATATAAAAGTATTCAAAATCCGAGTTTTTGGACAGTTTTGAGGGCAATACAATTGGACGAATGTGGCAATAGACTTCAGAAAAGACAAAAATCCTATACTGCTGACAATAATAAGCTATTTAATAAATTTATGTAACCACTAACCAGCATCAAAGAAAAGAAATAACAAATATTCAATTTTTAAATTCCATATACTTTACATCATGTAGATTTAATTATTTTTTCAATACTATATTTTTTTTATCATTTGACATATTTCCATATTATACTATTTTTATTTTTATTTTTTATTAGCTAATAATTTAAAGATCTGTAATAGTAATAACTATTACAGCTAAATATTATTTTTATATTAAATTTTGACATATTTATATTGTACACGTTTTACACGTAATTTTATGATAGAACGATATTATTGGTTATTTGATTATTTAGATTATTATTAATTTACCTACAATATTTTATAACAATTTACTTTTTATTCTAAATTTTTCTATTTTAATAATTAACACTATACATAATTATTACTAGTTACTACTTAACTACTTAAGTATAAAACTTATATTTATAATATATACTTTATGTATATGATAAATAGTACAATAAAGTGTCCGCGTTCTGAATTTTTAACAATGGACAGTACAAAGTGACCGTTTACCAACAAATTCCGGTGTGAACCGCTCTTTAAAATGCAAAGTTTAAAAAATTGATTTGGAGGTGCATATTCTCGTTTCTTGGGTACCTATATGAGATTATCTATAAACTAATTTTCAGAAACAAGAGTGCGATAGACTTGGTTGTGAACCAGTGGATCACTTGCACTTGAGTTTCACTCATTCAAACACGCATATACACACAAGCATACGCGTGCGAGAGCGCACAATCTTGTACAACTATATTTTCAAGATTTTTGATTGAGAAAAAGTTGTGTATTAGTATTTAGTAATAGTTTCAAGTATAATTTTATCACATAATATTTTTCAATTTCTCTCACTAAGAATCAACTAAATCCAATTTTCTACCCACAATATTGAAAGTGCCGCGCATTCCAATATTTTAGTTAGGTATATTTTAGTTTATAAAAATATTGCTTAACGTACATACATATTGTCGTTATCGTATTATAACATTAATTACAGCGCCTGGTTGCTATGATTAACGCATAAGATGTTCTTCATAACTAATTCGTTTCAACAACGCAGAAAATATTTGTTGACAAAAAAAGGACAAATAAATTATACATTCATATTTAATTATGATTGCAGTCAATATATTATATTGTAGGCAATAAGTTGTCAAGTCCAAATAGAGACTAATTATTTTTTACTTATACCATTCAGTGTGACATTGATTGACTTATGAGTTATGACGGGTTTTTATTATAACTTATAAGTCAACGCTCGTTATACGTTTTCATACGAGTCACAGTGTTCACACGGTGACGGATGACGTACAAAATATTTTTTATACATTTCATGTGTTTTTATCCATGAACCGTAACGGATTTAATATTATATTATACGAAAAAACTATAAGTACCTATATAATACTTAGGCATTATTAATTATTACTCTTGCAAATGTGTACTGTGATTATAGAATGTGGGGTTCACTGGTTCACAATAGTATCGTACTTGGATTTTTATTAGTAGCATAGGTTAGGTTAGGTTATTAGGTTAGTCGCATCCAAGTGATTCTACAGTCAGCACTGTGCAAACGAATATACGAACAAGTCAGATCAAATTTTATCACACAAATCGTTTAATTAAAATTCGGTAAAATTCAACAAAGAACTTTTATAATTTTATACAGTTATTTAAGTATATTGTATATAATGTAATATTTAAATTGAATTATCAACGATAGGAGATATTAAATTAACAGTCGTACCCACTCCGATAGTATTGTATAGTATGTAAAATGTGTTAAAAAATAATTTAAAGGGATAACCGAGGTGAGTACCAACAACATTAAATTTATGAAGTATTTAATTGCAACTACAGTGAAAACTCTTTATAACGAAACTCTTTACAACGAAAAACTCTATACAACGTAAACAAATAAATAAACAAATAAATACTAACATAATACTACCCCATAATACTAACCCTCTCTATTACGAAAACTCTCTATAACGAAAGAAATCTCTTGGTCCCTTCTGATTCGTTATAAAGAGTTTTGACTGTATTTGATATCTGTGTTGCTAAGCAATAACAAAAGATACTTATGATGCGTATAGTTATTACTGTTATTAGTGGTACATTCGGACGTTCCATTAAAAGAAAATTAATAAGACGTCGTCGTTTAGTGTGTCGTTGTGTGGAATGGAACGTTTCATTTGGAGTATCCGTTTTAATGGAATATGATAATATAATTTATTGTTAATGACATGTTAATAAACACTAGATGACCCTCTGCCATCAATTTTAAAATTAGACATATCTTATAAAACTCATATTTTCTCCATTTTATATCTTACCCTGAAACATAATTTCAATTAGGTATAATAATTTATTACCATTATGAAAAGTAGAATAATGTTCCACCGAATACGTAAAGTGTTGGCGTAGGATTATTCAGATTATTGTCTAAATGGATTGCCATTATTGCAACTGGAATTTTTGTACTAAATAAAATACTTAAGAGTTTTTATATTATTTTTTTCTTTTGATTTCCATGTTTATTTATATATTTAATTGTAAATAAATCGTTATGTTTTATCCGGTGGCGCTATGGTAAGGTTATAGCGATAATTGGCAAATTGCTATGTAGTTTCTTGCTTTATATGATAATAAATAGTTTCATACTGGAATTATCAGCTTTGATGAATTTATTTTAAGAATCTCGCAGCTTTACCATGACTGTGAACCTGTAATATATAGGTTTTATGGTTCTAGCCTTTTCTAGTCACTTAAGCTAGAAAACGCGTATGGGTTTTAAATTTTCGTATACACTCAAAAAGAAAATTGGTATTAAGTAATATTAGTGAACGTTTATACCAAATCAAACTATATTTTTAATTTGTCGGGTCAAACTTATGATAAATGTATAATAATTAACTAAGATTATAAAATCTGTTAGATGTTTAAAATTTAAAAATAAAAGCTGAAATGGTGTATAGCTTTGTATAAGTATACTTTTAGTTGAAATATACTAATCCCTTCTAATCCATGCAAGTTATACTTTTCAATACAGGAAAGTGCAAAATTACTCGGGATTAGTGAAATTACTGTACAAAACTAACAAAAGATATAATACACCGTTTAAATAATATACAACTATACAATAAGTAGGTAAGTAGTATTTTTGTTTTTAATTGGAAAAATAAAATCACAATACATTAAAATTGCACTTATGATACCGTCTTAAACGTACCTAAACAAATATTGTACTATATATATATATTAATAATTACTTGCTATAAAATACAGTGATGAACGATTATTGTTTTTATTTTCAAAAATACAAACGCGAACGCCACTAAGAGTGTATAAAATACGTATTGCAAATGTCTTATAATAACAATGTTCTGTGACCTGCGTAAAACACATAATTAATAAAATATCATTATCTATAGTTATGTATGAGTGCTAACCCCTAATGTTATAAGCAGTGGCATATTATAGAACTGACAAAAATATTTTAAACCAATAGAATGCAATACTATTGACTCAGGAAACGTTTATAATGATATACGATGTCCTGAATACTATTATATAGATAAACACAGCATTAATCCGAGTATTTTGTATACGTCTGGTGTCAGTACAACATATACATTATACATCTTTATAATACCTACTTACACTGTGATATATTTTAATTTAATCGAACTATTTATGGTTTATATAATATAATATATTATTGAGAGTTTGATACTGTTTAGATATTCAGACGATATACTATACTATACGGCGGCGCTGCACTCGGCAGACGTTCAATGATTGATGGTATTGCGAATAATGTATAGAACCAAACTAAGTCTATCGTGAGGCGCAGCGGTTACCAGGTAGTAAACGTTTTTGATGCGATCGACCGCGTCAGTAATGAAACTGGTTGCCGTCCAACGGGCCGGACTGTTGCTGTTCGTACTGCGGTTCAGCGTTGTTGGTACCCGTGGCCGCGGTGGCGGTGGCAGGAGTAGCTGCGGCGTCCCGTTGCTGGAGAAACGCGGCGTCCCGTTGTTGGAGGAACGGGCCGGGAGCGGCCGCGGCGTCACGTTGTTGGAGGAACGCCGGTGCAGGTCTGTTGTAAGCGTGGGCTCTGAAGTGCGGCGACGAGTAGTACGGCGGCAAACCTCCGGCGGGCTGTCTGAAAAACTGAGCCTGTTCCGCTGGCTGCGGCTGGTACGGCGGCGAGCGATACGCGTCCACCACGGTCGGCTGTTCGTAAAGCGGTTGCGGTGCGGCCGGGTAGTACGGGGGAGGCGCCGCCACGTACGGTGGCCCGGCGGGGTAATAGGGCGCGTAGTTGTACGGCGGCGGTGGTGGTGGCGCAGCCCCGTCCACGGCGTATTGCGGTTCGTACGGGTACTGCAGCGGCCGATACGGATTGCCGCTCGGCACCAGCACAGGGCCTGTTGGCTGCAGGTAAGGGCCGACCGGCTGGTAAGGGCCCAACGGTTGATATGGATACGGGTACGGGTAAGGATATCCGGGGCCGGCCGCGCCACCGATGGGCACGTAGTCCTGCGAGTCTGAATAGTTGTCCGGTTTGTCCTTTCGCGTGCCCGTCGGCGAGCCTGCAGTTGTACAAGGTTCTTAAAATAATCGAAAACAAAGCGGTTATAATTTATAATAGTTTGTTTTTTACGTAAAATTAATAACGATAATAGCGATTTGTTTGTTTAGTTTGTGTATTGTGTATTAATATAAAACTACAATGACTTATTTTTTATCATATTCAATATAACATTAATAAAACGTTACTCTCTAAGTACCTATTATGTTATTCCTATGCGATAATTTTCGGTTAAGTATACCAGTAATACCATCCGCTAGCGGAACAGAGTCGCACTCAGCTTAACGGGCACCTGGCAAATTAAATTTCCCGGACCCCATTACTTTCCTTAGAGTTAAGCCTACATTTTTAAAGACAAATTTGCCGTACTATAATATAGGTACCTACAAAAACTAATAATTCATTTATATACGATAAAACGTGAGTCGTGACTCGTGGATACAATATTAATAAACGAATAAGTTTTAAAAAATGGTTATAGGAGTTAGGACCTATTACCTATATTCTATAAGCTACAGTGGAGACCCGTTATAGGATTTTTAATTATTTTGTAAGTACGAACTCCTTAAAAATAAGCTGAGATCCAGGTCTTAGACAAATGACCCAAGAAAACCGGTACGACTACGGCCTTGGATTATATCTACAAGCTACAAAGTTTATTTAATATTGACGAAATTAATAATTAATTATGACTGGAAAATAATAAAATATATTTTGATATTTGAATACATACTACCTAAACCTAAGAACCTATTTATTTTGTGCTTCGAGGTTAAGAACAATTTATAAATAATTATAATATTGTATAATTTTTGATTATCGTGTCAATTGGTTGCTACCTACGCTAGAAATTTAGTTAGAAAATAAAATGGATATTATAAAATAATATTTGGTATTAAATATTAATGAGGAAAGAGATAAACAAGTCTATAGCTACTACAGCGACCGCTCAGGAAGAATGATTGTAGTCAATGAATTATCAACTGATATATTTGATGCGTTATTTTTTATTTTTATATTAAAATTTGTTGGTAGCATACCTAAAGAAAAGAAATTGATACAATTTTTTTAGATCAAATTTTGAATTAATATTTAATACTAAATAATATATATTTTAACTTCATAAGTCAGATAGTACTTTAGTAGATATGTATCTATAGTATATAAACTATGTATGTATGTATACTATACACATTATGTATAAAATATAAAAATACTAATAATCGGATAAATTAAAATATTCTACAAGTAGCTACAAGTTACAAATAATTGAAAATATTAAAGTATCTATAATATATAAGCCAATAGGTATGCAATTAAGTATTGAAACATGAAATATATAAAATATATATATCCTAGCAAATAAAAATGATGGATTTCATAATTATTACTTATGTTTATACTTAATATAGTAATATAATATATTATAATAAACAGTTCTATAAATGGGAAGTTGGTCATATATTTTCATAATATGTAATAAATAATAATTAATAATTATTAATTTATATTTTAAAGACTTACTTTCAGTAGCAGTGTGTTTGTTGTACTTTCTTACATTGGGCTGAATTTGCAATGTCTGGCCAGTTTGAGTACTAGATACTCCTTGCTGTGTTCCACTGCAAAGGATGCCGGATATAATCACCAGCAGAATTGAAAGTACCTAAACGCAATAAGAGTATTTTTTGTTTGTATTGTTAATTGTACTTTTATAAAACACTTTAAATTAGGTAGACACGAGGTTCGTTTATTAACAATTTAATTATTATAATTTAAACAGTACAGTTAAGAGAGTTATACAAATACGATAGGTATATCGTATATATACTTTAATATTGCCGTAAATTGTAATAGGTATAATTAAAGAGCAGATACTCAAATACAATAAACACTCGTTGTCACTCAAATTCAAATATATAAGATACATGAAATATATAAATGGTCCTGCTTACTTGGATCATCATTGTGTGTAATGCCTGTTGCTGTGTAGTGTGTATTTTCAAACCTCTAGTTGAACACTGACCGTGAATGCAAATTGTACGATGGCTTTTATATAGTGGTTCACGAAGACCCAACATATCCTTCAAAGTATTTACAACGGTTTTTTTTATCATTATTTATCATAAGACAATGAATTAGGCGTACCAATCAACCTCCAACAATGGTGTGAACTAGTCATCATCAACATATTCGAGACGGTTGTTGAACTTGAGTAGGAGGACGCGTGAACATTGCAATATTCGATGCTTATAAGGGTTTGGGATGTGCCTATATATAATATGATTTATGATTAATGACACTTTTGTGCATTTGGTTCATTTAGATTTGAAATCTAATTTAAGAATCTACCGGCGACACAAAAGAATTGTCCGTGATGACTGATGACTAGTCAATAATTGGCGTGTATATTGAATTAACATTTTAATCACATTTTTTGTTTGCATGCATATGCAAATTAAAAACCCAATATAGAAATATAAGTTATAACTTTATAAAGATTGCTATATGAAGTAGGTATGATTGAATTAATATTAAACTTTGTTTAAGTTTTTTTTTTTTTATGATTAACTCACTTATATTGTAAAGACGATGTTCGTATGTATATTAGATAAACGTTTTGTATTAGATAACAGTTTTAAATAAAAAAAATACAATAATAGGATGTTACAACCAAATTGGTCTACTAAATAACTTTTGATTTGAATTAAAATACATTCAAAATAAAAATAAATATTATTTTTGTATACAATTTGTGTATTATATCATTTAATTATTTTTTCTTATTTCTAATATATAATAATATATTATATAATCTATAAACGTAATATTTTCAATAAGTATAATATACGCATGTGCAGTTGTAATAATTCATTATAATTTGCCACATGTGCCTACTGTACCTAATATATTTTTATATAGTAAATATGAAAAAATGGCCACCCAATGGTGACACTTATTTCTTTTTTTTTATATAGGCATTAGGCATACAATTAACATTTTATTTTTATTTGTTTTACGTAGGCATGTCGTATACTAATAAACTTACTTCTTATATCGTCAGGAAATAAAATGGTGCTAGAACTTTGAATAGTAAAATTTCACAAATGAAAATGTCATTAAGGATAAGCAATAAAAGTTATAAAATAAATAATTTTTTATTTTAAACCAAGTCGACCAAGTTTTAAACGTCTTCCTTTAAAGCATATAGCATCAAATTATTCAAATTCATCAATTACTAATATGAGTAATATGTATAATTTTTATTATTGTCGGAAAAATGTTTACCAAATTATAAACCTATTTGAAATCGGATTTAATAGATATAGATAAAAACCGACAGTTGCTCGAAAATTAATTTTTTTTACCTACTCATCGTAATTTGTTAAACAAATGTATACCTACTTTTGAAATTAGAAATTATAGGTAGGTCGTAGGTATACAATTTTTTATAATTTTCTGGTGGTGCAATAATATGAACTTGCACTACCACATTTCAAATTTGGTGGTACAATTGCTTCATTTGCACCACCCAATTTACGCCAGTGACTTTCAGTTAAACAATGGTAGTAGTATATACTATTATACGATATTAGATACCCATATTGTATTTTACAATAGCCACATTTTGACTATCGTCTCCCTAATATACCTGTTACTAGTTAGTAGTTACTTCCTACTTCCTATTTTTTTTTATACTTTAACTAAAATATTGAAAATTTAAATTTGTTTTATATTATGGTATTTATTTAGGTACTTTTTGATAGTTATGTAATGGTTGACTAAATTAAAATGCCCAAAAACAAATCAAAACTTTTATTGTTTAAACATTTTAAAACCTAAATAATATTTACTGTTAACAATAAATCACGATTTATTATAGCTATTAACTTTGACCATTTTAAATAGTATATAATATCAAATATTTAATGCTATATTATACATTTATGGTATAACTTATAGATATTTAATAATAGGTATTACATATAAACATCAAAGTGTTATTTAATAATATAAATTGTAATAAAAATTACATAGGTCCCCATGTATTTTCATTGAGATGTAAGATAGCAAATTATTTAAAAAATATTTTTAAAAGATATTGCGCACTATCATTATAATATCGTATTATATGTTACTATGTTAATAGCTAGTGTAGTCTACCTGTCATATATTTTATTCATTTACATTTTACATAACATAGATAAGTAATTAGGTATATATACCATTAAAATACAATAATAGAAAACAATTTTTATATACAGGGTGTAACAGATAGAATCGATTTTTAGAATAACTTTTGTTCTTATTAATATTTTTTTAATATATATTTTTTTTTTTTGGTTATTATTAAGAGACACTTGCAATACACGTACGATATAAAAAAAATGTATTTTTATTTTTTAATAGTCAAAATAAAAAAATTTAAATTTGATGAAATTTGTATTGAAAAAATTCAAAATAGTCAATTTGTAAATTTAATTAAAAGAAAAATTTTGATGGTAAAAATATTTAATCTAAATCATTTAGTTTATTTTTTTTTTTTTAGTCAGTTGTATCTGATACACCCGATATATATAAAAACTATTATTTTTACAAGATGTAATTACTCGACGAGGTATGCATCTCTAAATATTTTGTACCATAAAGAAAAATACAAAAAGCACACAATCACAAATGATCAATTTAGAATTTTTGATAATATCTGTGTGATTTATATTAGTTATAACTATATTATCATTTATCACTTATTATTTGATTTTTAATTTATGTATAAGTTTATTAGACTCGGACTTATGTATACTCACAAACGATTTTGCGTTTGTTGACTTTTACTGTATGCTTGATTAAGGGTACTGACCGACTTGAACTTGGCAATTGACATTGATGTGCACAGATTATGACTAAAGGTGGGGTCATCTGAGTATCTGAGTTGTCTTATTTTCAGTTATTCATTTGCTGCTAATCGTTCATCTCTCTGCCCATTGTAATATGGGCAATAGGTCGTGTTTGATGTAACAATGGGTTATTGGATATATTTTAATCTCGAGTATAGATCAATACAGCTACGAGTTCACATAAATGTTCGTTCTATTATAATTTTATGTGCGGCAAACAATGTTGTCGAAACGCACGCACATTTTTATTTTCAATAATTATTATTGAATAATTTATTTTTTATGTGCCAAAGCATATTTAAATTTTAAAATATGTGTGTGTTTTTTTTTTCCGAAAATGTTTAAAAGTGATGGACATAGTTTATATTTATCACTAGTTTATTAGATAAAGTTGGTAGGTAGAAGATTAAAATGGAATATATTATTAAAAAAAAAATCAAATCAAATACCTACATATATTTGAGTTCTTCATTTTACATCTATTGTGCTATTGATACAGACAATATTGAGATATAGTCAGTATAAACCTAAAAAGTATTAACATAATTCACAACTACTACAAACAATAAAAAAACTTGAACATAATTATATGGTTTTGAATGGAGATAAATAATATTTAATTCAAACATGTGTTTTATTATTTTAATAGTCATTATAGTTATTTAATTTTTGGCCAAACGATTTGTTCAATCCATGATATGTATTTGGATACCCGAGTATAAACAGCAGGCGAATCCTTTTCTCCACAAGATACTCCCGCAAATGATGTTATTCCTATTTGTGAATACATACACATGTATTTATTGTGTTTTATTTGGATCGGACCACCTGAATCGCCCTATAACGTTGTAAAAAATAAATTACAATTAAAAAAAAAAAAAAAAATGTTTATACCTAATGTTAAAGTATAATTATTTATACAGAAATACAAAATACTTACGGCACAAGTATCATTTCCACCTTCTGCATTACCAGCACATACCATAAGGTCATCAACTATTCCTTGTGATATTTTTTTATTTCTATTTGTCAGATATAAGTAACTCTTATCGCACTCTTTAGCCGGAATAGTGTCTATACGTACTTTTAATAACTGTGAGCTAGGAAGTGAAGCTAAATATTTTAATTGTTATTATAAATGTATATATGTAATATGTATATTATATAAAATATTTAATATAAAAACGAACTTACCTGTTTCAGTTCTTCCCCACCCTGTAGCTATTATTGCTGGGGGTCTAAAAGAATGATCTGTATTGAGACAAATAGGTCGTACAAATGCCGAGAATTCTACATCTCTTTCTAGACGAAATAATGCTATATCATTGTACAAAGATGGGGGTTTGTAATTTGGATGTACTATGCGTTCTACTATTTTATAGTCTTTAGGTCTAGCCTCGTCAGTTTCCGAGCTATAATCTAAATCACCTAAGCGGACCCATTGTGCGTATGTCCTGAAAATATAAGTTTTTTCATAACAGCTTATAAAGTAAATACAATGTATGTATGTATAATGTATATATTATATAAGTAAGCATACTGTGTAAGTTTACTGCCAAATTTTTCACAGTGGGCTGCTGTTAGTACAAAATTCTTACTTATCAACGTTCCTCCACAAAACCACGAACCGTCTGGTTTTTCACTATAACCCAACAAAGCCTGTAATTATAAAATGTAAACATAATAAAAATAAATATTATTTATTTAATGTTGTCACCATGTGAGGAAATTCCTTTGGTTTAGCTTCTGTGCCGTTGGTAATTAAAGTAATGGCATCATAGCAATCTTTAACTTTGAGGTAATTATTCTGATTTGATATTAATATTGGATCCTTAATCGTATAATAAATTAATTCTGAATACTCAGCACACACTATGCACGAAACAAAAATATAAAAGAATAATTATAAAATAAATTATTATAAGATAATATTTTAAGTAAATTGCTCATTAGTCATTACATTAGTAAATAGTAATCAGAAGTGTATACATACTTTCAGTGGCTGAGTATGTCTGCAGCACACTTGGTTTTTTGGTTGTAGAAGTAGATGTAGATGGATTAACGGTAAGGGTCTTATTTTCTGGCGGACAACACACTATTGGAACTGATCCACTGAATGAGCATAGTTGTGGTATAATATTTTTCTTAAGTCCTTCCTTTGCTACCGGACAGTTTTCAATGTTCCGACAAATGGAGTTGGAAGTTTTTCCATCACCTTTGCGGCAAATGTCACCTATAAATAAGCTATACATAAATAACTTTATACGTATGTTAATACTTCAATTTATTTTTATAGTCAATTATTAATATTGTTAATACTTTAATGTAAAATTACAAAATTATAAAATTCAAACATTTCAAACACTACTTTATCCATTCCTAGGGGTAAATGTCTATTGTCTTCTAAATTTAAATTTTAAACACAATATTTATAAACGTCTAGGTGATCAACAAATATCTCGAAAATAGTATAACCAGATGACAATTTGTTGAAATTATCAAAATTAAATTATCTTTGTTTTATTGTTTTTATACTTTTACACGAAAGCGAAATTAAGAATAATATATATCTAAATTTATACATAGTGTAGTTAATAAAAAAATTAGAATTTAAAAGTAGACTTTTTTTTAAATATTTTGAATGCAGTTTACATAGGTACACATACTTAGTTAATATTGTCACTTGTTATCATATTTCTTTAAAACCAATAGTTTTTACCGTTAAAAATCCTTAGAATAAATAAAGATAAAATATAAAAAGGGATAACCGCTATGTAATGTGTTGTACATTATAGCTGTAGAATGTACCTTGTAATTGAGTATAAACAATCGAAATGTCTGAGTAAAATTGTAATTCAATATCTATACCTAATAAATTATTATTAATCCCTAACCTGGACGATGACGGTCCATCGATTTTTAATATATTACAAAGTATATTACTTAATTTAATTATATAGATTTTGAAATTGTCATTAAAAAATTGCACGTATCTATAATCTATAAATAGCTAAAAAATAATCATAATATTTTGAAATTTATACCATGTACCTATAAATGTTTAGAAAATTCTAATAGAAGCCTTTGGTGAAAAATGTATGTATCGTTACTTATAATAAAAATTTTTGTTATTCCTGATACTTTATAAAATACTAAAAAATTTTAATTTTGACCTCTTAAAAATATTGGCTATAACCAGTTTACTATCAGAAAATAAAATGCAATTAAAAATCCAAATACTTTTCTAATATATAAATCGTGTTTACATACACAAGTATCACACACTCATCATTACAAAATCAATAAATACATTTCTCCACTCGAGAATCTAAAATAAAGTATCGCATAAAATATAAGTTTGTTATGAATTATGACATATGCAAATTTTCTTAATAGATTGAAGTATAATATTATATCTTTTCCTATGATTTCTCAAAAAAACAATCTGTATTGAATTTACAATTTTTGGATATGGAATTTTATTATATTTAACTCTTATATAGTTATATTATATTATATACTTTGAAAAAAATAAACATTAAAATTTAAAGCCAATAGGTCCACACTCCGCCATATCTATCTCCGATAATTATTTAGTAATTTGAACTATATAATATAATTATATAAATATTAAAACGTAATCGTACCTTCATATAATTCCAATATTTGTGCATTGTATCCCAAATTCATAAGACATAATATTAACACCGTCAAAAAATGTTGTAAGGTTGTATAACTTCTCATCATTAATAAAATAGTTTTAATATTTTATTCTAACAAAGAGTTTATTAATATTTTTGTTTACAATAATCAACTAAGTAATCTTACAGTCTACAGACCTAAAATTTATTCTAGATTTGTTTAAATTAATTAATTATACAGCAAACACACTAACACACACACACATATACGCTATGATAATAAACCCCACTTCACTACAATACTGGTTCTTGACCATGGAATGCAATATTAAATTTTATACCTAACTTAAGAATATTTCCATTGAGTAGTCGAGGTCATATCCTCATACTATGACTACAAATTAATAATAAGTGGATGGAAAACTTATGTTTATTTGTTTATCAACTGGTCAGTGATAACCATTGATGATTCGTTTATTTTTATATATTATTAATTTTAAACTGTTCTAAGAGAAACAAATGATGATATCTGTTATTTTGATTTCTTATAAAAACTACCTAGCAAGTAAAATTTATTTTAAGAAATTAGATTTTTAATTTTTAAATAAAGTAAGTATAAAAATTAACTAATAATACCAATGAGCTACTAACTATTATTATTCATATTAGTAATGACGTGTATGCATCGTTTGCGAATTAAAAAAAAAAACTGGTTTATTTCTAAGAACCGTTTAGAAATTTAATAAAAATTCTTAGAAGACCTTGCCTAAGTATCCATATTTTGTAATAATTAACATTTTTCAACAACATAATTTAAAACGAAAAATACATAACAACTATCGATATAATTTTTAACACTTAAAGTAGTTTAATTTAATAGTAGGTAGGTAATATTAATCAATAATAGCAATATTTAAATTGATAAATAAATGCAAACTAAAACATCTATTAAGTTTTTTACTATTCTAGTAACGTTGGATATTACATTGTTATAACTTATAACTTATAAGTTATAATAAATCTTTTGCTTTCAACAAGATTTGATATTTCGAATAAAGAAAAAGAAAGAATTGTAACGTAAATAGTTTTATACAAATAAATAAACATAAAACTCTAAAATACCTATGTATCTATATGGCTATATTTAATTTGATCATTAAAAATGTTTAACATAAAATCCATAATACGCGAGTTTAAAGATAATTAGGTAATGGTTTTTAACCAAAATATAGCTATTATAATATGTATTTTTAGATTGGAGATTCTTAACATAGCAATGATCTTAATTGTATAAATTTAACTTTTACAATGATAATTTTGTTTAATTTTATCTCCATCACCGCTTTTATGAAAAATAGAAATATTCTTTAAAGATTTTTGGGATTGATTTTTAGAAATACATCAGATCTAGTTATTGGTACTCGAGAGGGAATGCAAAATAAAAATATTTAGTAATTTTCTAATAATAAGGGGAAAAACGATTTTTTTGTTTTTTGGTTTTAAAAAAGAATAATTGCAGAGCCTTGAAGAAATCAATAAATGTTAACATTTATTTTGCGTTTTTAAGACACAATATTATGTTCAAAATATAGATATTTAAAAATTGTTTAGTTTATTTTCGATTTATACCTGTTGGCTGTTTTACTACCTAGTATAAAGTTAGGCCATGTACCTAAACACACCGGCTACACACGTGAGATTGGTGTTGACATAAAATAATAAGTTTTAAGTAGGATAGTAAAACAGAGATGTAGCTAGGATTTTTTATGGGGAGGGGCGGAGGGCTAAACAACGCAAAAAATTAATAAGTAACTATTAACATTGATTATAAATTATAATCAATGGTATTAATTAATTGTGTGTTCATGAAGTATTTGACATGATTGCAATACTACCGGGCTATTGACGAATATCCGGTATAGTATTATGATGTGCAAGGTTCATGACCTTTTATTATGACATTTTATCTATACGGACTCGATTCAAAGATATTAAGATAATAAGCTGAATTCAATTCAAACATATAAAAGTAGCATGGACTCAATTCTTTATCATCGGTTATTTAATATTTTATCTATTATATGAATTTTATTTACTTAGGTATAGTTATTTACGTTACATTTTAAATCGTACCTATTTAGATATTGTATCAAATCCGGAAAGACATTTGCTTGGTTTTTATTTTATTTTTAAATGACAATTTTTAGATTTTGACTGACAAAATATGGAATGAACGTCAATATAGCCTCTCTTTCCCTCATAACCGTCGTAACCAAAATGACGCTATTCTGTGATGTTATTATGTATATTACAATAATTTACAATAATATAGGTACAATATATGTATTTTTTTAAACAGCCATCGCCTCGGAAAGTCTAAGAATCAAGCCCGGATTAAGACATTTTGAGGCCCTGGGGCCAAAATTTTAAATGAGGTCCCTGTACGAAGAAAAAAAATGTATGTTTTATGTACTTACCTATTATAATAAATATATATAAGTATATAGTCATAAATAATGAATAACTTTATTCTCAACTTTATTTATAATTTATAATTTACAAGTTCGATAAACGGATGACGGCAAGCGATAACTTAAAATGTATGTAGCAATATGCGGTAGGTATTATACACATTATACATTTTGATTTTTGGTAGTAAATTATATATTATTATTATGGATTATTATAAGAGGTTTATTTGACATAGCTCCCATAGGTAATTGATCATAATGTCGTCAGCAGATTTATCATCGATTTTTTTTTTATGTGATTTATGCAATGTTCAGCTTCCTATAACGAAAAAAGTAATGGACAAATCTGAGGCTCCTAAATAAACTCGAATTATCGAGGCCCGGGGACCATGGCCCCCCTGCCTCCCCTTAATCCGGACTTGCTAAGGATGGGTGATTAAAATAATAATATGTCTTCTACGTCACTGAACTGTGTGTAAATTCAGTGTTCCTACTTAAAACACCATGACACCATCAACCTCAACTCGCAGAATGCATTCTCAATAGACAATAACTCTTCAAGTCAGATCTTTTTAGAAAAAAGTTTTTTCCCGTTCACTTGTTTCGGGAACGCATAAGGATCTATGTCGGTTTACGACGTTCGTAAAAAAATATTGACTTCTACAGTTCTACGTCAATGTAGTTGATTATCGCGCTCTAGATCACTAGCAACACTGCCGAAGCGTAATTTCAACAATTTCGTGCACACTGCCGATAATATGGATAATGGATATCGAGTCGCAATCAATAAGTAATTTATAATTATTCCCTACGCCGTCCTAGCGGCATCCTCATCATACTATCATAGTATTAGACATTAGTATAGTAGTATACTATGGAAAAACGTGAATAGAACATCAGTCATGCATTTTGACGTAGGTTAAATTATTATCTAGGCTCATAGATACATGCCATAGAGCAATACCTACTGTAAACGTTGGTCATACCTTCATCACCTGTTAACTCGCAGTTAAATACTAAATTATAACAATTTTATTGTTCTATGAATTGACTATGAAGTATGATTATAGCCGTATAGGTTCGTAGCCAATATTAGTAATTATTATAATATATATAGGTAGTTCATAGGCCTATTTGTTTATAGATCTATGATTGAGTTATCCGTTCTGACAGCTAAATGTGGGCCCATGGCCTATCATCGACCAAGAACCATCGTACACACTACACACTCAGCATGACAAAATATATATTTATTACTTATATATATATTTTATCATGGCACTCAGTACACACTGTCTACACAGTACACAGTTATTATAAAATTACATAAAATTATAAAGATAAAAAAATCATTATAGGTTATCAGTAGCACGAACTGCCATTCTAACTTGGAAAGCGATAAGGAAATGGGTGTATTTGATATTACTGTATAGTGTATATGCCATATAGCGTTAACAGTAAACAATAAAGTATAAACGCACAAGGCACAACACTATAAACAGTAAAATAATATTCTGCATAGAAAATAATGTCTTTACTCTTAAGTCTCTTAAGCCATCATTGATTTTACACATTTATGCTCGTTCTGAGTTCATACAAAGGCAGTGTTTTTTTTTTTTAGTTAATGATTTTTCAATTTAACTCTGTTTCGCTAAACAAATTAAGTAGGGTCTTGACGGATTTTCGTAATTTACAAAAGTACACCATCGACTATATAATATAGGTTCATATTTTACACCTATATCGTGAAAAACGTATATTTGATATATTTTTCATTGTTTAAAGATTAAGTTGGTAAGTACCTAAATAATATTGTATAATGTATAAAAAGTTGTATACTTCATTTTATTTGAAATAATGAAGAAATAAACTTAAATATTAAAAAAATATGATGTGTAGCTTATTTTACTGTTGTTTTTAATTTAGTTTTAAAATTAAAATATAAACTACTTATACATTTAATTTGTATTTGGTACAATTTGTTCTAAATGTAACAAAATTCAATTTCGTATTTATATAAAAATATTAGCACGAAGTTGATATATTGATTAAAGTTTTACTCGGTTCAATTTCATACTCGTCTATTAAATTTTATATTATTGATAAATTATACATTTCTATAATGTATAATACTTTAAATAATAATTTATTTTTATTTTTTTGCCCGGGTAAAAAGAAATAAGTCCATATATACAATTTTTTTTTAATGGATATTCATGTAGTTATTACAAATTTACAATCCACATCGAATGGCATTAAAAAATTTAACAGTTTGTAGGTTAATTTTTTTATAAAACCAATGAGAAAAAGGAATAAGTGATCATATAAGTGAATATTGCAGACAGTTTTTTTAGTTTTCTCTAAATAATGTTTTTATACTTATTCCCATTTACCCGGGCACCGTCCTTTTGTTTATTGAATATTATTATTTGTAATCATGTATCTATACGAGCATATTACTATAAACATTTAATGAGTATACCTTTGTTAATAGATATCAATAATTTCAAGGGTAGGTATAATTTATTTTTATTATTTTATAGTTTCTTATTATGAAAAGATTTGTTGAAATTAATAATTTTTTAATTAATATTGCATTTATTGCAATACCTACTAACTACATTTTATTAAATTATAAATATTTGTATGACTGATGACTATTTTTAATAGCCATATAAAGTAAGTACTGATATTATATATTTTATAACCCACATACTAAGTTTAGTCAAAAGATAAACAAATCATTAAATTTATTGACTATTGTAACTTGTATGAATAACTTATCTTAAGAAATGAGATGCATATTTTTAATGTATTTTTAATTTACTTGTAACTGCATTGATTAATTGTAATAATAACTTTGGTACATCATAATAAATTACAATACCAATCTGTAATAATTGTATTCTGTCCCTTGAAATATAAGTAAAAATTGTTTATCTTTTTCAAAACATACATGCTTACCTATTATATCAAAAACATTAAGTTTTATAAAAGTTTAAAAATTCAACAAAGATAATTCAACTTAACTAATTGATTTATTATTTAACTTCATTTTAGATCATAATACATCAGCCATACAAATATCTTATGATCCCATGGGTAAGACAGGGGGAATTTGCCCACCCCTGTGCCTCAAAATAAATTAAAACAATTTTTTTATATAATTATTATTGGCATTTTTATAATCTTGTTTTAATTTCCCCCCCCCTGATTGAAATCCTAGCTATGCCCATGCTATGATCCTATTTGATGAAGTTTTGTATTTTATTCAAGATTTATCAAACAACTTTATTGGGTTACTTTTTTAAACCATCTTTACAGTTATTTATATTTGCTGGCTTTATATTTTTAATTTTACTTCAATTTTGAATACATTATTATTATGGATTATATTAAAATAATTTTTATGCTCTACTGCTCTAGTTTGTCAAAAAGCATTATAATATTACTTGAAGTTTTCATTATTTCTTTAATTAAATATTTGATTGGAATAGGATGCTTAAGTATAATTTAAAATGCACTGATACATTTAAACAAACATGATTATAAACTTTATTATTTATATGAGGAGGTACTAAAACCATATTATGTTACTTTATTATATTTTGTTTTTGTGTTTTGTTTTGATCAGGTTCTATGCACTAAGACAAGTATGACAAAAAAAGTTTCTAAATTGAATTGGGATGCAGAACCGGAAATAGGTGAACATGAAGTCAGATATGCAGGTTATTATTTTTAAAGATTTTAATTTTATGGATTTTTTTAACTAAATTATTAATAATATTTATATTGAGCATTGTAATAAATATAGTTTACTATATCATAGGCACAACTAGACCAATATTTTTAGGAGCGTACAAAAAGTGAAGAATTAACAGATAGTTGAGAATATATTAATATGTACAGTTTGGTACAAAATATTCAATTAGTGATAATATTGGTAGGTACTTGTGCATTATCGCGACTACTCCGGGCCACCCAGCCACATATGTGTTATTGCGACTACCATTATATTATGGGTTATAGCAAGGGTGGCCAACCTTTTTTTGGTCACGATCTACTAAAAATATTCTTCACCTTTGAGGATCAACTTCCATAGAAAATTTTTAATTTTAAAATTCTATTATTGAATAACTATAATTATTAAGAAACATAAGGGCGTGTACGTAAGGCCCTACAAATAAATTCTAACATGATCAACTTTGAAATTGGCCGCCCCTGGGTTATAGCAACGCCGTGTCCCATTCTAATCTTGCATTTTACAAGTGAATTATATTTATAATTCTATTAGGGATAATTAAGGGCCAGCGCTACCACTCTCTCACTGCGCTCATTTGGTTATTCAAAACAAAATTATCCCTCGATTTGCTATGCAACACCACCTAAGGTAGGTCACAGAGTTAAACCAGTTACTTTTTTTGATAACTTCCAATTTAACTAGTTTAAAATAAAATAGAATTTTAGAAAACAATTTTAACTTAATTATATTGTTAAAAATAATAAACAATATTTTGTATTGATTTCTTTAGTAATTTTCTTTCATTACATTTTAAAACCAAACAATATTGTAATTGTAAATATTATGCTAGTAATATATTAGTGTAAATATTAGCACAGTGGTATAAGTATTACAATTGTTGTGGCCCCCCAAATTGTCTGGAGGAAACCAGTCTCTTCATTAGAAATAGTAATAATAATATTAATGTATAATATAAACTAGTCATTTTTCTTTTGATGAGAAAAATGTTAAAAAAAGTAGGTATAGTAAAAAGAATTTAGAAAAAAAAGTAACTTGACTTTTAAGTTTTTACTTGTATAAATTATTATGTTCCTAAAAATTTGTAATTTAAGTTAATTACTCAAAGTAATTTATATTTTAAAATTAACTTTAACTTACCTTGGTTATTTTTTTTAGGATAGTTTAGCTTAAACTAGTTAAAAAGGTTGGTTAACTTGCCCAACTTTGACATTAGTATTAAATTAGTTTATACATTGCATTTTGACTCCTGAATTGTTCATTATTATTTTAGAAAATCCCAATAATGTTCCTAATTTCAATCTTCAATCAATAGAAAAGTCACTATTTTTAATAAGATCTGAAATTGATTATAGTTTTTAATAAAATAAAATACAAATATATAGTTCCACTTTTTATTTTTGTTCAAATAACTTGAAAGTGAATAATAGTAAATACTAAGTAATTAAAAGATATTTTCATAATTTCTTTGAATTTTTGGTTTTTATAATTTGAGATATAATGAATTAGGTATTATAGAAAGTATTATAAATAAAATAATTATTAGGTTTTTTACAGATAACAATTATAATTAATATTTTTATTTTGTAGCATATGTTATCAAATCAACAAAAAAATCTAGATCATCACCTGAGAAAAGACCATTTTTGCCTTATGGTAAGAATATATTTACAATTAAAACTGTACAGTTCTATCATTTATTTTTATTTTACTAGGAGTTGGACCTGTTGTTGACTGTGAAATTGATGATGATACCGGAAAACCTGATTATTTAAGTAAGAATAAATCGCAAAAATATAAATATTTTATATAAACTATTTATTAAAATTTTTTTTATTAATTTAAAGGTTATAGTATAATACCAAAAGAGAATAAAGAAACAATAACAAAAGGTAAATAAATTTATAAACTTAATAAAAGACTATAAATGTAATTAAGTGAGGTAATTTTTAAATACCAAAATACTTATTAATCAATTATATTTTATTTTTATTATTTTAGAACAAACAAAAGAGTTAAAACAACCCAAAAAAACACCAAGTTCTGAATTATCTCTTGATCATGTGTAAGAATTTTATTATTTTATTTTTATAATTTTAAAATCAATAAGTATAAATAATAATAATCTATTATTATTTATGTCTAGTCATAAGGTAATACGCGAATTAAAACTACCAACATTTCAAAGGGTTATAAAACAAAATAAATTTGAATTAATAAGAATAGCTAAACGTCGTCCAGATCGGGTAAATATGTTATTTTTATTCAAAATAGATACAATTAAGATTTGGGGCCCTGGTGCCTTACTAAATTGAATACTATATTAAACTTGGCCTATTTAAATTAATATCTTGGTAACTTTATCAATACAATTTTATATTTTTAAGGGTCTTTAAAGCCTTTTTATTGATGACCCAATAAATTATTATTTAACTCTATTATTCTTTTTATTTTTAGTGTCATTTATATGTAGCTAAACTTTTGCTAAATACAATATTTAATCCTGTTCAGAAACTTTGGATATATTCACAAATAAGGGAAGTATTAAATATCCCACATCATGAATTTGCAGTAAGTAAATTTATTTGCAATTTAAAATATTATTAATCCTTTAACTGCCCCACTAATATATTGCTGTATTTAGCTGTACTGCAACTATATCAATTTAATTTTATTCTTTATACTTTTTTTAATTGGAAATTTTTATTCTATGTACTATAAATTAGAAGAAAGTATTAATATGATAGCAAAGTTAAAGGGTTAATAAAGGTGAAATACCTATATTATTTATATTTATTTGTGTATTAAACGATGAGTAATGACATAACTTTTATTTTTTTGTTTAGAGCGTTCAATATGTATTCACAGTATTAGCACCAGAAGTAGCGCTAATGATTCTAAAACATAAATTCAAATGCTTTGCTAAAATATGTAATGAAAATCAATTGAGTTCTTTGTCACTTTTAAACAGTACATTTTTTGCTGAACGATTTAAAAAGGATTTACATTGTCGAACCTAACAAAATCATAATGTATTATAATTATTATAGATTGTATGATTTTTTTTTTTTATTATTATCTAAGTGAATGATATGTATTAATTGGGCATTTATTATACTTTATAAAATGATACTCACTTAATTTTAAGTAGAATTGATTTTCATTTTCAAGTGCTTAGAAAGCATATTTAATTAGTGATAAAGACTGAACATTAGGAAATAATTTATCTTAAATATAATTTATTATATTGATACCCTTAAAATATGTTTACAATAATAAATTAAACTGACATTTTTGTAAAAAAATATGTTTTAAACTGTTATTCTTAATTATAATAATTTGTTTTTCATAAGAAAAAAAATATAGTTTGGTTATTTAATATTATTTGGTTCATGTGTTGTATGCTATTTACATTAATCGTATAGTTACTAGATATTATATAACATGTACCATGAATTTGATATTTTTTGAATAAGTTGTTTTTTAAAAATTTAACATTACCAACTGAAATATTTTGAATATAAATAACTCACTATTGAAAGCCCTATGTTTTGGAAATTTATTTTTATATAAGTACCTATATTTATATTTTATAGCTATTAATTTAAAATTTTATTTTTAATTATACTATGTCAATTTCTAAAATATATAGATATTTCATAGACTTTTAATCTCATATTAAGTGTAATATAAAATTATAAAATACACTTATGAACTATATTTATAAACAATGTTTAATAACTCTATTGCTCTAAAATCGCCAGCAACACACGTTTTATTTCCCACTACTAAAATTTATCAATTTAGAAACTTTACAATTAAAGAGAATTAGACTCGATTTTTGTTTTGCTTCTTAGTTATTAAATAGTATCATTAATTGTTCTGAGCTACTAGTTAAATTTAATTTTCTAGTACCCAATTCTCGTACCAGGAGTTCATATACATTTTACGTGCCATTCCATCGTACTATGCTAAAAATGCCCCCATTACTAAGATAATGGGCCTTGTAATATATAATGCATTTTGTGTTTTGTTTAAAGACAAAATTGAAAATCTTATTGTATTTATTGAAACATTTATCAAATTAATTTTAAGACATACAATACAATCATATTTAAAATAAAAACCTTATAATTTATCTTTTTGTAGCATCCTTTAATCGCATGTTTTTTTCTTTACCATATATATTTACTCAATATTAATCATGTACAACGCACATTTTTTAGTTTAAAGTTTCAGTACCTATGAACTATTTATGAGGAACCTTGTATTAAATTGTTTTTCCTAATTATAAAAAGTATTGGAGATTATTATTTAAGACTTACCTACTTATTTTATAGTTTACCTGTAGTTGTAGTCTATAAGCATGTTCTGATTGTATTTTGTACATTATTAATTGTATTATTATCAATTTTTCTGGTCAATTGTGATTTATCATTTTTTAGATTGGCTAAAAATTGTATGGATCGTAGAGTGAAGTAAACACAGTGCCAGCGCTAGGCTTTTCGCTGCCCTGTGCCAATCGCCTATAATATGTAGCCCTTATACAATTTATATATTTTTATTTATAAATAATGCCGCCCCTAAAATTTCAAAAATATTTGCCACCTTGTGCAGTTGCGGCATGCCTTCCGCCAGCACTACTGTGTAATAAACACTACTATATCGCTACTAAATAGTAGGTAGATAACATTGTAAGTGTTATAACCATGGTAGATTATAGCCTATAAAATATTAATACTATAATTTAACACGGTTTTAACTAAAACTATAGGTAGGTACTTATAGGTAAGTATTTAATGGGATTGAATTTTAAAATACTAAGAATTTGTATGGGGCCATGAACCTAATTTAACTTATTTAGACATTTGACATTTAACACTAGGTTTTTTTTTTTAAAATTTTTGATTTATGTTTATAAAATTGCTATTTTCTAAGTCAAAAACCTTGAAAATTTCAAAATAAATATTAATACATATAATTTATTTTTATTGACATTTGGAGTTCAAATTTTCACGTAATTTATTGGTTGAGTTATTAAGACACTATAGCGTATAATAATAATTTGTATAAACTGACTAGTAACTAATTCTTCAATTTTGCAATTTCTTCAATCTAATCTCAACCCTTTGAATGATTCAATTAAATCCTGTCGGAAAAATACGCATCATATACCTGCCAATTAGTAATTAGGTAAACCAATCAATGTATCACTTCACTTATTAATAAGCGTTGTTATAGTTTATAGATAAGAAAATATGCACATAAATAATTTATTAAAATTGCATTTTTATTTAATCACATATTATGTAAATATAATTATTATTGATCCTGAAAGTATAAATAGTACATACATAATATATTAATATTAAGTAAAACGGATATGAAAATGGAAAACTATAGGTCTGGGTGACTGCAGAGATTATTTCGATTTTGGTTTCATCTTCACCAACATTTCGATCAATTTAGTCACTCGTTCTTTCATCTATGTAAAAAACATAATAATATAAGTCAATGTTTAAAATTAAATTATTTTACCTTGAAAAATCAGAAATATATTTTACATAGTATTATAGGTACCTACTAATCTACTAGGTATTAATTATTATGCTACCGAGTACCTATTTATATTACTTACTTCTGGCGATTCCTTAAAAGCACATATAGCAAATTGCTCTGCGAGGTCACATTTCTCCGCACCTTTGACTTCATAAATAAAAACACGATATATTTAAATTATATAGAAATTTTGAAGTATTACAAAATATCGATTAATTATAAGTATAATATTCATCATTATTTATCAAAGCACTATATGAAATGGTTTTACAGGAAAAACTCTCACGCCCTTTAGAAAAGTAAGATTTTGTAAATTTTTAAATTCTGATCCGAGTGATGAAGGTATTGATTTTACAATGATTTTACAATGATGTTTTTTTTTATTTTGTTTGTTTTTGTGTCTGTATATCTGTATACAACATAACTTTTAAATTTAAAAAAATTATTTGTCGTAAAAGCTTAAAACATACCTACACCAGTTTTTTAAATTGGCATTTTCTGTACATGAATTAATTTTAGGGTATTCAGGTCAATAAAATAAAAACCACTTTTTCCACTGTCCACTGAAAAATATATCATATACATATAGGCTTACAAAACATCTCCGTTCAGAATCATTTTTTATATAGGTACATTATACAATGATACGAAAATTGATTGCATTAAAATTTAACTCACCTATAATTATAACGACCTAGGTAGGTACTCTATATTCGAGGTACACTCGATACTTACCTACTGTTCAGCAGAGCGTTACCCACTTGACTATGTTTTTTTTTAATTTAAGAGAATATTTTTCAGGTCGGATTAAAACCCAAATTTTCGTTTTACTTCTAATAGTACCGGAAAAATATTTTGAAAAAAAAAACAAATATTTTGAATTATTTAAATGCATATTAGGTATAGCTGCTATAATTATAATACCGAAAATCGAGCTTTGATACGACCTCCGAAATATTCTCTTATTAAAATGAAAAAAAAACGAACAAAATTCGACTATTCTACATGGTGTGACTGTGAGAGTTTTTTCTGTAGCTGTAAGACGTTTTATTGTACTAAAAACGCACCGGCTCCGATCCCCTTAATAACTAACAATAAGTAATAATGTACGAAAACTTACCATTTTGGCATTTATCGTAAATATGTTGCAATTGACCCTTAATAACAGAATTATTGATACGTTTCACGTATTCAAGGAATTTGGCAGGTTCGGGTTGCCCATTACTATTTATCTATTAGTAAAAAGAACAATTTAATTATTATTTATAAGTTATAACGTATTTATCTATTTAAAATAATGACTATGTTCATAAAAATTGATAAGTATAAAGGTATTCCGACATTCTATACTCGTATATCTTTGCAGTGTATTGGTTTGTTGTATAATGCTAAATTTTTGGCAGTTATTTATTTTAAAGATTGAAACTGGAAATCCTAAGTAGACTTAACCTCTTTAAACTTAAAAAAACAGAGTCTCCCGACCCCTCCAGATAAAAAATTAAAAATCTGATGATGTGGTGATGACATTTAAGAAAGTAATTGGTATAAAACTGTGAAAAAAATGGAAAAAAGATAAATAGTTTTGTCACAAAATGGGAATATAGAAAAACCGACCAAGTGCGAATCGAACTCGCACACGAAGGGTTCTGTACCATTTCTGTAATTTTGTGGTAGATTTAGGAAAACTGTCAATTAACTCATTAGTCTTTGATGTTATCTTACAGAAATCTATTGGCAATCATGGGCGCCCATTGGTAATATTTCAGGGGGGTAGATATAAAAAAAATCTCAAATGTAAGATGATAAAGATAATAATAGATATAATATTATGGTAATATTTATTGAGCTACAAGTTCATAATATTTTTTGCCCAAGGGGGCAAGTGCTCTAATCTTGCCCTCCCCAATGGGCGCTCATGATGTGATGTATTGTGTTGATTTATCGATCGCCATGGAAACAAATATCAAATTTAGGGATAATAATTTCTTTCGTGCTAATTATTATTATTATTATTGTAACTAATAAAAACCAAAATTATTGTTACTCGTATGTTTGTAACTAGGTAATAGCAACCAAAATAATCCAAATTCCAATCGTAAATCTGAAAATGTCTGTTTGAGCACCTCCTGGGTTTGGGCCTTATTTTTTATTGACAAAAGTGGTATTAAAATCTTCAGCATAATATTGGGTATAACAATAAAAAATTTCGGCCAAATCGGTTCAGTAGTTTTTTCGGTTAGCGCGGTTGTAGAAAACCCCTTGGCCCTTACCATTTTATATAATAGGTAGTAAAGATTAATTATAGTACCTATGTAGTTTATAAACATTGGAACTATTAATCCAACTCTATACATTTAAAATATTTGAAAATAAAATTGAAGTGGCTAGTTTTAGGTTCAATGACTTTTTTCATTAAGCCACGATGCGCGATGTGCCTTTCATTGTGTATAATTTAGTAGGTACCTATTTTAATAAGTACCAATCTTATAAATATTATGTAAATATTTTCATGATTAATTTTAATTTTACTATAATAAACTAATAATTATGGAATTATTAATTATTATATCTGCTCATATTATGTAGACATGTAGTATTTAATTCTACATGTTTTGGTAAATTTTTGATGATTAGATAATTATTTTGCGGGACTATACCTATAAGAACCTTTATATAATTTAGTTTATCTTCTAATTTCGAAAATGTTTGGTGCATATTATATTAACTAATAATTATACACCATAACATTCAAGTTTCAACAAAAGTATTTAAATAGTGAGACACTTAGTTATAAAATTAGCAAAAATCGTATTAGGTGTCTCCCTACAAAATTAACTCAGAAGCATGAACGCAATATGGATTTTAAAATTTATGCTCAGGAGATAATCTGTACCAATAAGACAATGCCTATTAAAATTTTAAATAACTTACCAAACCAAGGTCTTCCCCAGCACACGCCATGTGACACTATAAAAAGTATAATAAATAGTATATTAATATTACCTATATTAATACTTATAAGTATAGGTTAATATATTTTATATGTTGAGAAACCAATACAGTTGGAAAAAATAAAAAACATACAAAACATGAATAGATACTGAATTGTAAAGTATATTGTATAATACGTACTGTACATTGTTTGTATTTAGCTTGAGTTATATCATATTTAGTTGTAATCATTTCGCCGCACGTGCCTAAAATAATATGGTTTATTATGAATTATAATAAATGTAGGTAGTAGAATAATATCATCATCATAAACTATATAAAATATTTCTTGTATTTATAATTATACTCATACATTTTAAATTTTAATAATTACTAATAATAATGTTTAATGCTTATTGCAACTTGACATTATTATTGAATATTAACAAACTGTACGAGTTACTTAATTTATTGTTAATTAACATACTTACCCACGTAGTTGTAAAATACCTATACAGGCTATACACCTAATTTAACCAATATAATATATGATAATATCTCTAAATTTATATTTTTATTTTTCATATATGTCTATTTACTATTTAGGTATCTAATAATGACTAATATAAATGAAAATGTTAAACGAATTTCTCTGAGATCAATGTCTATTCATCTAGCTATGAAGCCCACTTTCATCTTTCCAGATCTTGTGAATAAACAAAAATGTCGATGTTAGCCAAAAAAATAACTCACTGATACTCCACGATGGACTACTTAATCTAAAGGTGGCGGTGTGTTGTACCATATACCAATTTGTTCGATATTTTAAAGGAAGAAAAGATGATTATCACTGTCATTTACGATCGTTATATTTCAATGTTACAAAATCTGCGTAGGAACCTACAGATTGGAAACCCAAAGTACCAGAAGAAGCGGTAAATTAATGAAGGAATTTCGGAAATATCAACCCCGTGATGTGCTGAAATTCAAGCTTGAGAGATTACTTGCATTTGTATTGTTGTTGACGACTACCATCATATTGATATAATTTTCAATTCATGATGTAAAATATGCGATAACCTACTGATATAAGATTTGAATATATTCTTATAAACAATATAAACTGTTTTTCATTAAATCGTAACTTGTAATCTGTATTAGGTATTGTTAATTATTCACAACCTATCATAACTCGCCAATTGTTGCCGTATTCTGTACAATAAATGTCACATAATAGTTTATTTTAATAAATTTTCTTTCATATATTTTAAATATTTTAACAATAGAGTATAGACAATATAAATACTAAATAATGGTAATGTATAGCAATAAATAGGTTTATCTTTATATGTGTACCAGGTACCTTTAGTATACAGTTTGTATTTTTATAATAATAAATAAATGTACATATATTATATATATATAAATACATTTTTATAAAATTCATATATTTGTGATGGATGGGATATAAAACTATTTGATTGACATGATCATTATCTAGGACTTAACTACTTAAGGTACACGGTTATAAGTTATCAAATTAATATATTTCCTGATTGGCAACATTGTAAATGTAATAAAATTACTAATTATATATTACAAATGTGATATTTACCCCAATCAGCATCCTTAAAGCATTTAAAAGCCACAGTGATTAATTTTGACATCAATTCCTTATCGGCAGTATCTGCATCATCGGCAGCCTGAAGTAAATAGAAATAAAAATTAATAAGGAAGCGTGAATCCAAAAATATTTTATGGAAGCAATGGGATGGCTTTTTTTATTGATAAATTACTTAAATCAAGGATTTGTTTCATTCCTGTTATTATTCATTATTAGGGTTTGGATTTGAAAGCAAAAGCCTTTTTTTTTTTAAATAATAATAAAAATATGTTTCAACTTTCATTTAATATCTAAGAGAATGGATGTATTTATTTTTTGAATTTTATACCTACTTCAAAACATCAAAAGAATTAATCAAGTATTGATACAAACAATAACGATTTAATAAGCAGTAATCTTAATTTAGATAATTATTTATTTATTAAATACACCCCAGTAACTTCGGTAAACGTAAAAAAATCATTTTCTATATGCAAAAATATTTTGTGTTCAAACAGTCAACGTTTTACTGAAGACAGTTTATCAAAGCACCTACACGGTCTATGGTTGTAAATTTTTTTTATAAAAACTTGTTAAATCTACAGAAATTTATTTAATTTTTTAGTAAATTGTGTAATGGTTTTTTATATAAATTAAATTACTTTTTTTTAATTTTTTTCAAATTTAAAATACCTTTTTTTTATTGATTACATTGCATTCAAATCCGAACCCTTCTTATTATGTTTAATAGGTATTAACTATTAGGTAATATTAGTAGTTATAGTAGATACTTAAAAATCATGGAAGTAACTCTGTTTTGTATACTTAACAGTCGAATTTATCAATTTATTAAATTATAATAATGTGTATCTACTACCTATATTATGCTATATATATATAATTTTTTTTTCTAATAATATAAATTGTGATATAAATTATAAAATTGGTATACCTACCGGCCAATACGTTTGAATAATAGAACGTTCGGATACATCAATTGACGTGTATTGACGTTCAGATAATAGAGGATTCGTATAATGGAGTTTCAGATAATCATGCAGTCTCTACTGTATAATGATTTGTCAGCTTAAATTTCAAATACAATTTCTAAGAAATTTTATTATATATTTATAATGCTTTATGTAATACACGGTAAATGTAAATTGAATTAATTTTGACAAACAAATTTCCATGTATCATATTTTAATTTTTAATATAACTATACCTAACTGACAACTGTTAACTAATAAATCAATACCGACTTATAGTAGAACAGTATGATTTTAATTTATATGTCATAGACTCACAGTAGGTATATTAATAACTCATTAAAATTATTTTAAAGTGTTTGAAATTTTCATTGTACCTATGGCTATAGTAAATAATAATTTATGTCACGTCGAAAAGCTTCAAATCTTACAAATAATATATTATTTTGAACGATAACGAAGTAACTTAAATTGTTATTTAATAATTTGAACTTGAAATGTCTATAAAAATAAGGTGAATAAATATTTTAGTTTTTCATTAGTTGATGTAAGAACAGCTTACCTATGACTTATGAGGAACTTTGTACTACATTTTCAAGTCTTAGCTATACAATTTTTAATTTAATGAACTCTAAATTATAAAAAAAATTGTAGATTATTAAAATTTGCGATTTTAACGATTTTTTAGTGTTAAATATTTGAAATTCGAAAGCATATAAAACATTTTTAATTTGATATAGGCGTATAACTTATGTATGAGTAACTTATAACTAAATTGTCTAAATTTTTAATTTTTTTTTTAACCAAGCATAACATTTTAAACAATATTTATAGGAAAAAGTTCAAATGCTTATAAAGAAAAAAATGTTAAAGAAGAAAAAATATGTCTATAAAATACTAATATGCAAAAATATTTGGAGAAAATATTAAGTATTTAAACTATGGTTGTTAGTGTTGTTACTCATTCATTTTTTTAATCATAACATAATAACAAAAATAATGTCGTCAAATATTAGTGTTTAGTAATGTTTTTTCCAATTACCTATTAAAGAAAAGTACGTAGGTAGAAATTTTTATTTTTATCCAAAAAAAAAAACCAACTTTATTAAATTTTCTATTTACTATCATCATCAAGAATTTCCATTTTAAAAAGTGTCTTCAGAAAAAAATTCAAAAAACGGCAATGCATTAATCGTTTCATTTAGAACTTAAAATTAGATATTAATTATTATAATAAGCAATGAATTAAAAACAATAATATAGATAATGGTCGCGTTACAATTTAGTAATTTAAAATTGGTGTAGACTTTGGTTGTAATAATAATATTATAAGTAAGTACGTACACGGGTACACCTATAAATTATAATGTACGTATGATATAATTTAGACAATAAATATTCCTATACTCGCCCTTATAGATTCGCGTCTATAATTATTATTTTTTAAGGAACCAATATTTTTAATGCAATTGTTTCTAAAAATGGAATTAGTATTTCGAATTTCATGGCTCTTACCTTTATTCAAATGATTCAAATAAATTAGGCCGGCAGCGGTAGGCCTAACTTAATTTATCTGTAACCTAGCGATAAGTTTTACGCATGTCATTAATTAAAATAATAAACATTAAACTATAAAATTCAAAAATAATAATAATAATAACATTTTTACTTACTCAAAATTTTGGTACATTTTTAAATGGTGAATTCATAGATATATATATAATATATAGGTATGTTTATATATGTCTATGGGTGAATTATTAGTAATTTTATTGTATTATTTATGTTATAATAATATATGTTTTTATGCAAGATACTTAGGTTAGGTACTTGCCTTATTGATTGAAAACATGCAACCGAAAAGTACAAATCCTGATACCAACAACGTCTTTTTGATTATCATTTTGAGTTCAGTTGTATAAAATTCGGTACACTAAACGGCAAACAACTAAATTTGTAGCGTTATAATAAATGTTGATTGAACAAGTATTTAAGTTACTTATACTTGATAATTTTTACCGGCTAGTAGGAAAAACTATAAATACTGGGTTTTATATACCTTTTCGTTGCTTATTTTTATACAGTTTTTCTAATTATGACCTTGTAATTTTTACATCCGGCGATTTGATGGTAGGTATACATAATGTATTTCTATGGAAAAAAGTAAAAACTATTTAATATCACACAAAAATGATAAAATGTATTATTGTGCTTAAATCATATTATTTCTATTTATCTGTTTTGAAAATCACGATTTCAATCCCGAGGACGTACAAATTTGTTCAACACGTCAATGGATTAAATAATAATTTTTCTGTATTCATAATAGTTACAGATTGAATTTATTAAAAATAATAATGAAAAAATATTATATACTATCTATAAATTCAACGTTAATTTCGATGTAGCTAGATAATGATTATATTGTTATTATTTTTGTTGTTATGTTTTGCTCTTTTATTATAGTATAGGTATAATAATTGCTAATTTTGCGTATTCAATAGATATGATATTATAAGTATTGTAGTAATGACCTTGAGACTAAAATAAATTTTATTTATCCTCAAACGTTATTATTCAAAAAGTATTAGTCGTAGATACTTGAAATTTTCACTAGTTGTTTAGATTGGTATTTTCTTTTCAAAATATTTCGGTTATTTTAATGCTATTATAGGCATTTGAAGTATTCGTTTTTTTATAAATATTGATAAAAATTTTTTGGCTAGTCAAAAAACTTGAAAATGTATTATGAAGTTCCTCATAAGTTAGTTTTTAGTGATTTCAAAATTATAAGAAACATAGGCAATTTTTTTTATTATTATTCGTCAAAATCATGAATATTTGTAAAATATTTTGTAGGTATAATCATTGGTATAATTCATAAAAATGTATTTGTATAAGTAGCTAAGAGTTGAAAATTTAATACAAGATTTTCCAAAAGTTTGATTACAATAATTATAAAACAAATTAAATTTTGTTGTATTCAGGCCATTGAAACATAAACCACCTTGTCCACCAACCACTGGAAATTATACCTTAGGCTGACAAGTCACTCCATTTAGAATCGTTTTTCGTATACATTATACAATAGTACCTATCATTGGATTCAAATTTAATACATCTATTATACTATTATAGTGATCTACTATACAGCAGAGAGTTAATCACTTGACCACTCTTTTTTTTTTAAATTAAAGTTGCTTAGAAAAATGAAGAATTCTCAATCTAGTTAGAATTGGCATCCATAAGTAAAAATGGTTAAAAATTAGTATTATAAGAAAATATTTGTTTTATTAAATTATAGATTTTAACCACCTCTATGCAATGGAAAAACTCCAAATAAAATTCAAGGACATTCAGACAAAATAATTGAAACAATTAGTATTATCTTACACTTTGATCGCGTGCTGTATACTGTATAGAATAACAATGACAATATGATGGCCACTGTACCACTAATCATTATATTTAGTCTGCATTTTTTCTCACTGTAAATAAACGTTCTACTTGGTTTTTACTATGTCATAATTATAGGATTTGGGAGTAGAAGAGTATTGTTTTCCATTGTAATAGTTTGTGAAATATGCGTCAGTAATACATTTATACATTGTTTATAAGTTGATCAATATAAGACAATAAAATATAATATTATTAATATTATTATACAACATAAGTTTAATGTTTTTTTTAAAATCACTAAATAGTTTCAAATTATATAAATATAATATATTTTACTTTAGTTGTTATTTAAATAGCATATTTTAAGTTGAGTATTTAGTACCTATATTATGTACTAATAAAATGACAAATTCAAAAAATAAAATAAATCACATTACCCTTGTCAAATATTTCAAAAATAAATCTAACAATGTTTGTAAAAAAGCGTAATAGTTAAATATGGCGGAAAATATTCAAAACAATGCGGACTATAATTTTTATTTTTTTCTGTGAAATAATACTGGAGCAAAGCGTATAGCAAAACATTGAATTCTGAATAATACACACTATGCAGCTGTGCATTCTAATTGAATATTATCGTTATCGTTACGCAAATACGTAATAAATATAATTAATAAGGCGTAAGCTTATATTTTATACAAATACAATAAGCTGTTATTCTATAACATGGTTATTATAAATGAAATATGCACGATTTCCGAAAATTTCGGACAATATAAGAATAACTTTTAATATTAAAATTTTTCCTACATTTACCGGGCATTGTTAAGTGGGTAGTATAGTGCACTACGCACATTTATATTAAATGGAATTCATATGTAGCAATTACTTATACCTACATATCTTATTCGTTTAATACTACGACTTTTTACCTAGATCGAATATACGAGTGCAATGGGACAGTCGGAACAAACTCACTATTCGTGTAAAGATATGTTTAGTTTATGAGGTACCTACCACCAGCACAAATTTCTCTAAGAGAAGCCGCAAGAAAATTTTCTTATTTAAGTGACCAAAGTTATGATAGTTGTACTTGAATTCTGTTAGACCACTGACCAACTGGTGTAAATGAAAAAAATCTAGTCGACTTTTTCACTTAAAGTGCAATGTACCTAACATCACATTTTATTAATAATTATTAATTAAAATAATTATAATTTAATAGTAAATAATATTAATTCTATTCATGTCATACCACCTTTAGGCAATAATATTTCTTATTCTTTTTGATAATTATTATAATTGAAAATAGTTCCAACCCATTACGAGCGATACAAGTATCCCATTATACATGTTTATGATTTCTGAACGAGACCGTTTTTGATCAAAAATGTACCTTTCTCTTTACGGCAGATTCACTTTTCGACCAAAACAAATATTTTTGTAAAATTATGGCAATTATATAATTATGTAATTTTGAAAAATCATTAAAAGTATAAGTTGCATAAAATATTGTAGAATAAAATATAGAAAATTATTTAAAATTTAAGACCATCTATATCATTATTTATTTATATTAATATGTCATATCAATATGTATAAGTATAATATTATATAAAATAATAATAATAATAATAATAATAGATAATTTTGTCAAAAGATACAAGATACCTACTATTATTGTAAATATATTATTATATGTAATGAATAGTACCAAGAAATTTTAATTTGATTTGCAGAACCTTCAAAACTTAAATAGGAACATGAAACAATAGTGATAATTTTAACTGTGTGTCTATTATTAATATCGTTTAGTAAATAATTTCGTCAAGAATTGTATTTTTACAAATAATAAATAATTCTCCAGATGCAATTGTAAGATAAATTGAAAAACCTAAAATAAAATTTTATAGTATTTTTAAATTTTTTATATAATATTGTACATATATTGTGGCATATAAAAATAATATTAATATATTAATAATCTTATATTTAAAAAAAGTTCAATATATTATTTTACAACATTTTATGCAACTTATAACAAATTATACAGCATCAATTATTTTATTATTTTACATATAATGTATACATTTTTGTTTTGGCCGAAAAGGGAATCAGTCTTTTTTTAATTTGGTCGAAAAGTAAATCGGCCGAAAAGGGAAAGGTAAGATTTTGGTCAAAAAAGGAATTGACCTTTTTAAAATTTGGTCGAAAACGGCTATGCTATTCTAGATAATCAATGGTTAAAGAGTAGCTTAAAATATTAAATCGATAATATGTTTATAATTAATATACTGTGTGAATTTAAGATAAAAATAAGATTTTTTGTAGCAGGAAGAGGTTTTAAATAGGGGAGGTAAGTATCTTAGAACCTATCTCTGTATACGTCATTGAATATAAAATTGTATAGGTATAATCAATGTTATAAATGGCACTCAATCGATGATAATAATAAACAACTTTACATAAAGGTTGCACAATATGATTTGAAAAATATAAATGAAAAATACAATGCAATGTATAAACAACTATATTAGGTAGGTATAAAATAATAGTTATTGAAAAATACGTCGTGATAACGATACCTAACAGGAAATAATTATCTATGTAGGTATATTGCATAGTTAGAAAGATGATGGTTAGTAAGTGATTATAATATATGAAATATATGAACAACAGATTTAATATTACATTTGACCTATGTATATCAACGTCACGTAAAATTAAATATAAAAAGTAATAACCATAGTCCATAATATAAAAAAATATACTTAACAAGTACTAAATATAATCATCTAATCTATGAGAAAGTGGCACATGGTTGGATATCGCATCTTTTGGATTCCAAATTATTGTTAGGTTATAGGTATATACTATGTAGTATTTACCTATTGATATCAAATTCTTACAACATCGTCAAGTCTTGGATAAAAGTAGTTATGCTTATTAATCAGGCACTTAAGTTGAGGCAAAATTAGTGTCATTTATTAACACGAGAATGTCGGTTTGAATAGTTGATCTTTAGTTTTTTGTTCTGTTTGTTTCATTCCTGTATATAGTTGACATTAATATTATTCCTAGTTCTATCTACTATCGAATTTTAACGTGTTATATAGGTTGCTGCACTTTTTGCCACTGAGACAGTTTATTGGCTAGCATATTTTCAATATTAGGTTCAGGAAATTCGTGTGGTGTGCTTCCTATTAGAAATTCAACAGGAGTAAGAATATCTAAATCCACAGGCACGACAGGATCTAATAGAATCTACGAGAATTAAAGAGTGCGAGTTTAAGTAACATTTTAATATTCTATACCATATAAATATAAATTATAATACTGTATATAATATAATTTAATTCCGTTTGTATTAAAATTTATTATAACTTATACGTTAATCGTGAATTTGCAATGATCTGGTTTAATTGTACAATATATCTTTATTCTTTTATAGCGTAAAAAATGATAAATTAAAAAAAAGTATATTATAAATATACTGTAATAAATAATAGTATATTTTTAATTTAATCTAATCTAAGTACAAAAAAAATATTATTATGAATACAAGGGTATGATTATTGACTACAATGTATCAGATACAATTACTGACTTTTTATTTAAAAATTCGCTTATTTTGTTTGGTGAGTTTTGCTTCCATTCAACTTTTTGGCCAAACAATTTTTTCGATCCACGGAACATAATAGGACACTCTGGTATAGACGCCGGGTGTGTTTTTATTACCGCAGTATTTTCCGAACGACGTTATACCGATTTGAGTTTGCATACACGGGTAATTGGGGTGTTTTACTTGCAGTGGACCGCCAGAATCGCCCTACGGTAAAATCCATACGTTGTATTTAAATTATTTTAACTATTATAAGTTTATAGGGAAAAACCCCTTATCAATCGACGACTAATATATTATTATTGTTTTCTCACCGTACACGTGTCGTTTCCATCTCTAATGTCACCTGCGCATATCATGCTATCTTCGATTATACCTAGGTTTATTCTCGGGTTGGAACTCTGAGGATAACTATACTTACAACTGTCAATTGATATAGGAGATAGATCCACTTTTAACAGGTCGGGACTAATTGGTCCACCTGCACAGATCATTTAGCGATTGAAAGTTCGATGTTATCATACAATGGCATAACGTAATTATATAGCAACAGTTTGAGACTCCGCAGGAAAAATGTCCGTAAAATCCGGCCATGTAGCAGAGATTGTAAAACTCTGGCCATGCAACCACATTGAAGTTAGTGTCATAAGTCCAGAATAGATGTGGCGTTGTTAAATATTGATTAAACATATTGGTTCTAAAGTAGACATTTATCTATAAACTGAATGTCTATTTTAGGGACTTTGTTCATGAGTGGAAGGTTTAAAAAATATATTAATCGTAGGCATTATACTAGAGATATTATAACTAATAGCTGCGTTTAATTCTAATAAATCTGACGAACTTGCATAGACATTTTTATATGGTAGTACTTATAAAACTCACCAAAAAAATCTGAAAATTCAATCCACTATGCTGGTAGAACGATGTATAGTATAAAATTAGGTAATACTTACTGGTCGAGGTCCGACCCCAGCCGATAGCCGTAGCCTTATTAAAGCGAAACGTTTGGGCCGTGTTTAGGCATACGGGTCGCACGTAAGCTGAAAACTTGACTTCCTCTCCCAAACGGAACAGCGCTATGTCATTGTACACGTAAGTAGGATTGTAGTCAGGGTGTATAACGCGCTCCACGATTTCGTAGTCGACTGGGCTGGCGTCGTCGGGATCCGAATAGATATTCAAATCGCCCAGACGTGCCCAGCTCACCATACGTCTTTATAAATAGACATTTTGACAAATGTTTTTAGGTATTTTAAATCTTTTTACATGTAAATATTGTACACGGTACTATCGGTACTCACCCAGCATTTTTGTTGCAGTGTGCTGCACTCATGATCCACCTGTTGCTTATCAACGAACCTCCGCAACTCCACGACTTTTCCTTGTTGGACCCATAACCTAATAGTGCCTGCAGGAAGCAATGTTTCAATTAGTCAATAAGATTTTTTTCTTTTTAATTTTAAACATTTGCGGACCAATATAATTATCATACCATGTGCGGAAATTCCTTCGGCTTGGCTTTGGTGCCCCCAATGATCAATGTCAACACGTTGTAACAATTAAGTATTTTTGACGGCGTCCCTTCGTTGAACGTAGATGTGTCAACGTTTACGTACACCAGTTCCGAATATTGGCGACACACTGCACAGTGGTTACGAGAATAGATCATAATTTATTAAAATCTTAGTATACGAATTTTGAACCATACGTACTTTCAGTGGCAGAATATGATGATGAAGCATTAGTGGTGTTTAAGGCTGGCTTGTAATTTGTTATGTTGACTGTTACTGTGGGTGAACAGCAGACTATTGGCTTGTTTTTTATAAACGAACATACCTGTGGGAAATTCTGACGTCGTATGTCCTGTTCTAACGATGTACAATTTTCTGGTTGTCTGCAGATATGATTTTTAGAATTATCCTTGCCTATTTTACATATATCACCTATAGAATATAAAAATATAAACATTAAATATATAGATTTATTATACATATATATATATATATATTAACTTATTACTATATTATGAAGTTTAAAATATATTAGGTCATTTTTCGACAAGTTGAATTTCTATTATTTAAATTTACACAATTACGTTGTAAAACTTAAATATATATAAGTATAAAATATAGGACCAAATTGCATGATAAAAAAAAAAAATCTTAACTGAATTTTAATGGTCGATTATACAATGGTTAAGATGTGTTTATTTATCATAGTTTTAAATTATTTAATAGGTATCTTCTATAATAATAGTACTAAAATAAATAATTTTATCAATTATAATCAATTAATATTTCTATTTGGGGCTATTCCCTCTTCCAATATTCAACCACGAATTTTCTAATTCGATAGTCCATTGTTAATTTTAATACAAATCAATGAATAATAATGTACTATTAAAACTTAATAACTTATCAATATTTTAAACTCACCTTCATACAAATTAAGTATATTTGCTTTTTGTCCAGAAATTAATAGACATGCTATTAAAGCCAATAAAGTTTTAAAGTATGAGCAATATTTAATTTTAAAATACATTTTTTTGTATTATTGTTGATATTGTAACGAACTGATGTGACTATGATAAATGATAATACGAATAAGCAGTTTGGTTGTTTATCCCACCACATTCTAAATAATGAAAAGGATATTTATATTTATGTGTTTTATGTTTACATTAAAATACATAAGTACAGTACCAAGGTTAAAAATTTAATATAACATTAAGTACTTAACTCGAGCCAAACAGGTTATTATTTTTGAGATAAAGAAAATACCTATTGCTTCGGTCAATAAATAATAATTAATGTAATAATGTGTAGTATAATATGATACGAGTTCGGTATCGGAGTGTCAGTGAAATAATGACATTTTTATAACGATATTGGATGAATATAATAATATTGAAAAAAAACACGATACACTATTCTACTTACATATCCCTATGAGCTATGACTTATGCACAATTCAGGTGTAGCCAAACTGTAGTTTAATGATTTATGTATTTTAATTATAATTTTAAAATAATACGTATTTTAAAATAAATTAGGATTACTTATACTATAACATAATAGTGTGAGTATAAAACAGGTTTAAAAAAGAATTATCATTAAATATTCATTATTCTCGAGAGTTTTATCATGTTTTGATACATCATTTTATTTATTTTATATATTCATGGAATGAAAATTTAAAATAAGTTAAATACTTAAATTTGTTAAAATTTAACAGAAGACTATTTCTGTCTAAGGCTGAATTAAAAATAATATACCTGAATTTATAATATTATATGTATCATTGCAAATATATTATAATTAATCAATATTCTATCATATAAAATATTTAAAAATATCTTATACTAGGTAATGCCTACCTACTTATTTACTATTTAGTATTGTTCAGTGCTGCAGTAAAAAGTGGTTAGCGGTCGGAACGGTAATATATGTTTACTAAGAGCCAGTAATGTGTGGTGGTATTTAATTATTTGAAACTTAGTAAGCTCCAAAAAAAAAACCCCATAATTATTGAATGTGTACTAATTGTTTAGTAGGTATCAAAAAATACGTTTTTAAAAGTATAATATTGTTTTATTAATATTTTATATATGAATCACTTCAAACTGTTGTGTAAAATCATTGTCATCACGTATAATCGCACCAAGATATGCCTACTGTATAATGTTACGAACTGAATAATCAATCGAAATATTCGAAATCTCAGATGCTTTTATAAAAATACTGCATATCTAAATAATAAAATAAATTATTTTTTTAAATTTCTAATATGAATATAGTATGATCTAATACAAAATAAAATAATGTAATATAATAGGTATATGTAAAATAAAAAAAACTTTTATTAATATATTACATACTTCCAATTGAAATTATCAATTAAATAAATTTCTTTTTTTCCTCTTCAAATGAGCATGTGACGGTGTATCTTGCTTGCCCTGACCTAAGTGGGCTCACACCACTGCTAAGAGCGCAGCCACTATTATATAAATGCGCAATGTTGAAATGCAAAATTTTATTGGTAGGTATATGGTAAATCTCTTGGTATACCTAACCTAACTTATGCATAAAATATATTGCTATAACAATAATCAGCAAGTATAATATTAGTATATTTTTGTTTTGTATTAGAGGTGTAAAGTTTATTATATACCAGGCAAAAAACTGTAAAAATTAATATGAAAATTTAACGACTTCAAATTGTGGTAAACTTATGTGGTATACGTTAATATGTATAAGGGCTATCTCAAATGAACTTTCGATGTGTTAGTAATACAAATTACAATTCATTAAATATGCGCAGGCACTTCAATAACTTTTTTTAATGTTGCAATCATTACATTATTCTCTCATAATAAGCCAAGTTTCAACCATTTTCGTTCACTTTATAGTTCTATTAGTTTCGGCAAAAACTTGAAGAAAAATTTTTCAGCTACAAAATTACTTGTAAATTTTCGTGATTTCGACATATTTCGTACAAATTGGAACTTAAAACCTTATATAAAAAAAAAAATGGGATTAACGATTATAACGACTTATAAGAAATCTTGTATTCAATTTTCAAGAATTTTTGAGCATCCAACATTTTTTATTTTTATTATTTTTATTGTCGTTTCAAAAAACAAATATATTTAGAAAAATCGAAAATTTCAGCTGTCTATAAATAGCTAAAAAAAAATCAAAAATATTTATTTATTTAAATTAAACTGTTAAAACTAATTAAACATTTGGTGAAAAAACAAGGATTTACAGAGATAAAACTATATAAAAAAATCGATTATGTCGAAAACTGATTTTGCTTTAAAATTTCCGTTTTTCTTTCACTTTTTTTTTCGTTTCTCCCGATTTTCTTAAAAACTAATGGGAAGTTTTTATTTTTGACCTTTATAATGCACCTGCAAGGATATTCAATTTGCTACCGGAAACCACTCCTGATTTAAATTGAAGCATTATTTCGACATTATGTTATACACAAACACAAAAAAACACACACACACACACACATCATTGTAAAACAATACATTCATCATTATTCATTTGTTCAAAATCTAAAATATATTTATAAACTCTTTTATTTCATTAAACTGTATGAAGTATCTTCAGTTAGCATTTGAAAATGCTATTTCTTCAATCCATGAAATGTATTTAGCTACTCTAGTATAAATTCCAGGTGTATCTTTGTCACCACAAAATTTCCCAAATGAAGTAATTCCGTATTGCGTATACATTTTGAAATAGTTGATATGATCTAATTGAAGTGGGCCTCCCGAATCACCCTATAATAATAATAATTTTAATATTATTTAACTATTTACTTTTATACAATGTATTATAACTTTCACAGTTCATACCGAACAGCTGTCTTTTTCGCCATTAAATGAACCCGCACATATCATGCTGTCGTGTAATATGCCAAATTGTAATTTTGTATTATTATTTGAAAAATAACTTTCATTGCACTGCTTTATCGGGTATATATCCAAATCCACTTTTAGTAAATTATCACTAAGTGGTCCAGCTGAAAAATTATAGTGAAAATATTTACCTATTGTACAACAATGATTACCTACTGGCTTTTTTAGTGATAGTATAAATCAACCTGTTGCAGTTCTTCCCCAACCAGTAGCTATCTGTTTTAAAGGTGTAGCAGACAGATCTGTGTTGAGACAAATTGGCCGAACTGCATCAGAAAATTCTACGTCCCTTTCCAATTGGAATAGAGCTATATCGTTGTATAGCGAAGGTGGTTTGTAATCAGGATGTATTTCATGATGCACTATTCGATAGTCCTTTGGCTGAACTATACTGGCTTTATTAACGAACCTGTCGATAACCCCGAGGCGAGCCCAACGAGCCATATTTCTAAAAAATAAAAAAAAACATATTTTTACGATAAATACAAAACAAGTAAAATAAACAGACAGCACACGATATTCATTTTAAGTTACTAATTAATTCTAAATTGGTATTTAATTTTTATTTTACTATTTACCCAGAGCTTTGTTGACAGTGTGCTGCAGTCAATATCCACCTTTCGCTAATCAGCGAACCTCCGCATCTCCAATCGTCTTCATATTCTGTAGTGTTGCCATATCCTATTAGCGCCTATACTAATACAGTTATAAAATTCAATAATATAGCATACAATTATAAGTACCTATACAACTATTTTGATTTTGATAAAAGAGATGATTCAACGTTACCATATGTGGAAACTCTTTATATTTGGCCGCTGTACCGCCAAATAACGCAGGTGCAAATCTATATTTCACCAATTTGTAATATTGAGAACATTCTGCAAATTATTTAATTTAGGACATTTATTTAATAAGTTGTATGAGTACTTGTATGGTTCAATAAACAACCAAAATCAATTAGAGCTAAAATCATTTTTTCATAGCCCAATTATGAAATTTCGTAAAAATTTGAATTTCAAAAATAAATCTCAAAAAACTGTGCTTAGTGCTTAAATATTATTTAATTTTTTTGTGTCAATAAGAAACATTGAGGTAATACATTTTCAATTCTATATAAAAAAAGATTTGATCAATGTTTAGGTAAACAACGTCAACATATACGTAAACATTATTATTTCATTGTGTATATGTAACTAATAATTATTTACTTATAACAAAATCGAAAAATATTGTAAGTTATAATTTCTCATTGATGTCGAGCATTTACGTTTTTATAGATAAATAACATATAAATATATAATAAAAATGTGATAATGTGTGATCATACTTTTATCGGCAATCCTTGCATTTCCATTTTTAATTGTTAACTGTTCATCAGTTCCATACCCATAATCAATTGGAACTAAAATCATTAATCTTCGTCTAAATATCGAATTTCAAAAAATATTTTAAGCAATAACTCTTAACTAGTATTTGTGTTCTTACTTTCTTTGGTAGGTGTTGAATTTTTATTTTTAGATTCTGGTATTTCAATTAAAGGTTTAATAGCCTTCGCCGGACAGCAAACTATAGGTTCTAAACCAACGAATCCACAAATATCAAGATAATTACGAGTTATAATACTTTCTTTAACAGTTGGACAGTCTCTTGCATAAGTACACCTAAAAATCATATCTGGATCTTCTCGGCACATATCACCTAAATTAAGTATTATTTAAGATAAAAACATAAAATATAAATCAATAATATTCTATTCCTGTTTCTAATAGCCCAAAAAAAATATTTTTTTGATTAATTTTTTTAAAAAATCATGGTTTTGTGCGTGTGTTTAATGGATGACATTTCTTATCCAATCTTGTCATAAAAATAATATGTATTTATAAATTATTATCAAAGAAAAACTAAAACTAAAAAAAAAAAAATCAAATACTATAATAATAAATAGGTAACGCAAAATGAGCTATATCGGAATTCATTGTATTTATAATTTATAAAAGATTAACATAAATATTGTATGCAACAAATCATTTTTGAATTAAACCGAAAAATAAAATTGATTTCTTTGAAAACAGTTTCAGGTTAATGTTCCAATTCTTTCTTTATTTAATTTTTTTGAAAACTACTGATATCGTTATGCCTAAAATCTTAAATAAATGTTTATGTCTATATGTTAATATTTCACAAGCTATAAGTATTGTATACATTATATGTAATTTAACTTTTACAATAGTTATTAGCCTGTAAATTGTTTAAAATTTGAATACTGACTTTATAAGTTAAAGTTCTGAAATATTTGAATAAGTTAATATAATTGGATCAAAAAGTCTGAAACTCTGAACTATTGAAAACAACGATTTTGAAATACGAAGTTAATTGTATATTATTTAATACCACTACATATTATATAATATGTTTCAGCAGATATGAGAAAAATACACAATTATCAAAAAATGTTTAGGTGTATAATATTTATAAATTTTTATAAAATATATTGACGTACCTTCGTTCAAGCCAAGATTTTTTATCACTTGTTGTGATGATGAGTTGATAATGCATAAGACGATTAATGTTTTGCTAAATAGCATAACTTTAAAAATTATTTTATTTCCCATACTCGAATAAAATATTTATACTTAACCTCTGAAAACGTTTCCGATAATATAAACGACGAGTTGTATGATATTATGCTTGTTAATAAAATTAATTATATATTACTATCATTGAAACTGTGGTCTGTATTCTCGCTGTATTTTTACACTATGGGTAATGCTATAGGTACTAAAATATATTATAGGTTATAGCCTTAGTTTATATAGTCCTATACATAGTGGTGGTGAGTGGTCAATATTATGGAGGTGCTGCGCAGTACACCTGATAGTTGAAAATTACATTTGAACATTAATTAGTATTTGAGTTTACCTACTTACTTGTTCGATAAATAAATAATACACGATTTATTTTATACGTAATGTGGTATCTTTTAGTGACGCCACTTATTCACCATGTACGAGTATATACAATTCTTTTTTTATCCTTGAAACATGTAATACACGTATTTATTGAAATTGTTGTTTCTAAATTTTTTTAACTATTTTAAGAATACTTAAAAATAATAATTTCTCAAATAGTTGGACTTTTATAGATGTACGTACGCTATTAAAGGAGTAATTTTTGGCATAATTACATACTTTTCTTAAAGTAGAAATTTGTTCATTCAAGCCAATTGAGATTGTACTTGGCTCAAATAAATGAAAGCGACCTAACCTAACCTAATTTACTGGGGAACTTAAACAAAATTGTACATGTGATGATTTTATAACTAATATTTATATTATGTTTTAAATTTTGAAGAAAACTTACTCTGTTACCCTCAACTTACACAGAATATAAGCTGAAAAATACACTCGATTTGTAATTGGAATCTATCTCCATCTTAAAATGTAGGATATGAATATATCATTGATACCTACATAATAAAAAAAAAAATACATGTTGACACTTTTATTTGATTAAATATAATATATATCCTCAGTTATTTAAAAACTATTTTTTGATATAATACATGTATTTGGCTCTTCTATACATATTAAAAGTATAACTATTAAATATATCATATTAATCAATCATTTATTATATTTTTAGGTGTATTTTTGTCACTACAAAATTATGTAAACACGTCTTTGTATACACTATACATTATACACACTAAAGGTCTCTATAGTTAACATGTTCTAATTGAAGTGGGCATTCTGAATCACACTATAATAGGTAATTTTAATATTATTCAATTACTTTATTTAAAAAAAAAAAAATATTAAAAATTTGAAGTAGGAAAGTAATTATAAAACAGCTGTCTTTTCACTATTAAACAATCCCGCGCATATTTTATTATCTGGTAATATGCCAGAATGTAATTTTGGACTATTTTTTAAAATAAAACCTATAACCTATTTACATAACATATAATATTATACAAACAATATTTACACTTAATACTAATCAATAATATTTATTTTGTTTTCTATAACAAATAGCAAAACAATATAATATATTAATATATAAAAATTTATCCGTTTTCCAAGAGACAAAATGTAATTCTTGTGTGATCCAACATTAAAGGGTTGAATTTCAGGATGAAAATTAATCTACAACCTATGGTGGATTCCAAATATTATGTGGGCCAAATGTGTTGAAAACTGGTCTGGTCAAAGACTCTTGATTTCCACGAAGTTATAGAAAGCATCAGATAGACATTTGGTAATCAAAAAAAAAAATTCAAATACTATTAATATCCAAACAATTATAATAATTGTTTTAGTAAAAACTTTGTGAAGAACGATACCATTATGAAGAGTTTTGAGCAAGTCTGCAGTGCAATATGAGATTTTTATGGAATAAAAAGAAGAAATAATCTTTTTAATTTGATTAACTAAATATTATTAAATATCTTCAATTATTTGAAAACACTATTTTTTCTATCCAAGATATGTATTTGGCTACTCTTGTATAAACTCCAGGTGTATTCTTGTCACCACAAAATTTCCCAAAAGATGTAATTCCGTATTGTGTATACATTCCAGTGAAGTTGTCATGTTCTAATTGAAGTGGACCTCCCGAATCACCCTATAATAATTTTCATATTATTTAACTATTTACTTTTATGCAATGCATTACTTATAACTTTCACAGTTCGTACCGAACAACTGTCTTTTTCACCATCAAATGAACCCGCACATATCATGCTATCGGGTAATATACCAAATTGTAATTTTGGATTATAATTTGAAAAATAACTTTCATTGCAATGTTTTGTTGAGAAAATATCCAAATCCACTTTTAACAAATTATCACTAAGTGGTCCAGCTGAAAAATTGTAATAACAAGAAATTACTGTTATATTGGTTTCCTTTTTTTTTGTATTTATCATATAAAATTATAATCTAACCCGTAGAAATTCTTCCCCAACCAGTTAGTATCTGTTTTAATGGCGTTAAAGACGGATCCGAGTTGAGACAAATCGGTCGCACTGCGTCAGAAAATTCAACGTCCTTTTCCAAACGGAATAGAGCTATATCGTTGTAAAGCGAAGGTGGTTTGTAATCAGGATGTATTACATGTTGCACTATTCAATAGTCTTTTGGTTGAACTATACTGTCTTCATTAACGACTCTGTCTACTACTCCGAGGCGAGCCCAACGAGCCATACTCCTTAAAATTAAAAGAAATATAGTTCTATGATAACGTACAATATTCATGTTTTATATACTTTTTAACTAGTACTTAATTTAATTTTAGTATTTACCCAGACTTTGTTTGTTGACAGTGCGCTGCCGTCAATATCCACCTTTCGCTAATCAGCGAGCCACCACATCTCCAATCCTCACTGTCTTCTGTAGTTTCACCAAACCCTATTAGTGCCTATACTCATACAGTGACAATAATAAATAATTCCTTACATTTATAACTATCTTGATTTTGATGAAATGTATTATTTAAAATTACCATGTGTGGAAACTGTTTTATGTTAACTGGTGTACCACCCACAGCTGAATACGGATCATCATCTGCAGACTGAATATTCGAAAGAGTTTCAGATTGTACTCTATTCGTTAATTTGAAATATTCATTACATTCTGTAAATAATTCAATTGATAGCATTTGTTTTAATTGGTAAGAACTAAGAACAAATTTATGTTTACGTTGTAGTAAACATCCAGTTTAGTCTTGGAAGCAAGATTAAATAGGAAAAGCTAGTTATTTACGATTTGTAAACAAAATGAAACAAAATGAAAATGTTTTTGTTTTTATGGTATTTAAAAGTGTTTGAAATTGAATATAAAGAGTATAAGCTTTCAATAGCTTCTCTTCCTTTAATAGTTTATTGAAAAATATATAATAAAAATAAACTTTATTCAACGACGCAAAATGAAGAACACTTAAATTAAATATTAATTAAAAAAATTTCTTAATAAATTATAATACTTAATCGTACAATGGGTATGTCAATATCGGACAATATCACAGTTAAAGAGTTCTTTGGTATATAAAAAGCAAAAGGTAAGGATTATTAGATATCGAATATACCTATTGTGCACAGAGTATTTAGAGTTTACACCTTTTATTATTTTTTTGACATTTTATAATGAATCAAAAATATTTAAGCATTAACTGTTATTTACAATCCATAATAATTTTTTTTTATTTTTACACATAAAAACAACATAATTTATTTCCATAAATACATTTTTTAATTTTATTTATATATTTTCATTTAACAAGTTTACATTGACTTTTTTTATTAATATACCTGGACAATACAACAAATGTTTATGTAATTATTTATATTTTACGAAAATTCTTAGGAAGATTATCACTATGGCCGAAAAATTATATATCCAATATTTAAGGATTTGTTCTGAGTCACTGTTGAAATAAACATAAAATAAATTTATATGTATTACAAAAAAAAATATTTTGAATTAGAAATGCACACATAAAAGTAAAATTGTATACTGTTAATTGTAATACCTACACATATTAACAATATAATCATTAAATTATTTATATAATTTTTAAAAAAAAATTTAGGTGGTTAAAAAAAAATTTTTTTGCAATATTTTTATTTGACTTAGATAAAATATGATGATTAATCTTGCACTTTGCAAATTATATTTCATTCAATAAATTGTATTATTGTACATAAGAAACGAACGTTATATTCAAAGAAGGTATTATTTTTAAAATTTAAATCAAAAAACAATTTGCCATATTTTTGTAATTATTTTTATTTATGTCATTGTTTAATTATAGCTGCGAATTAAATTACTCGAGTGAATATATTATATACTTATTAAAATGATTTACCTATAAAATATAGGTACCCTACTACTTAACCACTGTTTTGCATTAAAAAATTATAAATAAAAAATCAGTAATCAACTATTTTTAACCAATTTCAGATATTTACTGCAACGTATAATATGAGTATAGCCGCCATATAGATATAAACAATAGGTAATAGTTTGTATTGAAACTGAATGTTCGTACTTTTATCGACAGTTATTAAATTGTCTTTATTATTTTCTGCAATTAACAGTCCGTTAACCATTATTGGACAGCAAACTATTGGAAGTAGACCATCGAAATTACATATATCAAGATAATTACTAGTTCTAATACTTTCCTGTAAGGCTGCTTTGCAACTGTTTGCACTCATGCATACATAATCTTGTTCTGGTCTTTGGCCTTTTCGACATACCTCACCTAAAAAAATATACAAACATATTTAAATTAAACAAGACAAGTATGATATTATTCAATTATTTTATATTTTAGATTTTTAGCATAGTGATAATGATAAATGTTTTGTTTTTACAAGAACTTGTGTTTTTTTTGTCTGACGTCACCTTTAGAAAATTGGGTCTAGTCGGTACCCATTTAAGAAACTATTTCTGGTACTTTATTTACCTTTATTTCAGTAGCCGAAGGTTTAATTTTAATAAAAATGTGTATTCAAAGGTAATGTGACGGGTTTTCATAAAAAAATAAAATATGACGGATGATATTATGTTTCGCAGTTTCAATAGTTTTATAATAAATTCAGTGGCGTAGCTAGGATTTTCTGAAGAGGGGGGGGGGGTGTTAATTATAAACATTAAATATTATGTATAATACGTACAAACTAAAACTTTTATTTTAATTAATTAATATGTATAGGTACATATTATTTTATATTTCATATTGTATTTACGATTTATCTATGTTCCTATTTTATTATATATATATATATATATAATAATGTATATTGTAATATAATATATGTAATAATAATGTACTATATGGTACGGCTCAAGGGGGGTGTCATATCCACCAAACTACCCCCTTCTATACGCCACTGATAATAATCGTAGAAATTAGAAAATTCGTAGAAAATTCCAATATTACCTACTTGTATTATTGTTTTCTATACAGAAAGAAAATTTTAAAATACATTAATATAATACTGATACAAATTGTTTGTTACAAATTAAATGTAAAATGACCATTGATTTACCAAATGAGTAGATAAACTTAAGTTTATTTACTTACTTTAAGTTTAAACGTAAACTATTATACAGTTATTTGGAAATCCTTCTTTAAAATACAAAATTCTAAGGTTTCACTGAAATGTCATTTTAGAATTCTTTAAAAGAAAAAATATATTAAAATTGTTTTCTAATAAAATTTTATACAATGATATGATAATCTAGTATTGTGGATACTCATTCTAAAAAGTTGATCTTCATTTTAGATTTTAAAACTCTATAGTACACTAATAATACATTTTTAGTGTGCAACAATTTCTAAGACGTGGTTTTTGATATTTTCACTAATAGTTGAACTAAAATTTTATTTTTTAGTGTACCCTAATAATATGATTGGCATACTGATTTAAAACTCAAAAATATATCTCCTGGAAACGAACAAAGCTGCGTAGCAAGACGACGAAACATTATACATACACATTTACAGGGTATAGTTGAAAAATACGATTATGATGAATAATGTAAAAAAGTGTTATTGCCAATTTGCTCGTAAAAAAGAGGTAAAAAAAACGATGTCTAGTTACGAGAGATACGCGAGTGTATTAAATTAGTGACCTTAAGTTTTTTAGTTGGACTACAGTACGTGCATATTTGCCTGTATGCATGGGTTGTAAATCACTTCGAGATACTTCAATAAGTCGTGTACGGTTGCTCAAATCTGTTTAACAGACGAATTTAAAACCATTTTGTAACTTTTTTATTAAAGGAGATAGAATTTAAGAATACTTACAATCTCTCAGTACTACATATATGTATTTATAAAGAATAATAATTTTGATGAGTTGTTGTTCCACAGTTTATGTGTTTATGTATATAGTTTTTAGAATATACTCGTATCTCTCAGCTGTATTTACAAATTTTTCGGATGAGAGACCATTTTCAGTTCTTAAAAGAGTAAAAAACTATTTAATATATAGATCTTACCACTCTCAGTAATCAATTAAATGCTTTAGCTTTATTAAAAATTGAGAATAATATGTTGAATAATTTAAAATATGTTATTCCTATAAGTTAAATTAATAATTTTTCTAAAAAAAATTGTTTAATACAATTAAATTAATTTAAATAAATTATTAAACTTAAACCCCAAGAAATGTTGTTATAATTTATGAACTTCATATTGGTATAACTCGTTTATTCCATAAGTGATTTAACTAAATAGTTAATGTATATTTCTTATATTATAATAACTAATATTTGTACACTGCATAATATATAGGTAGGTCCATTTTTTTTTTATGATACTCGATTAGGTATAAACGTCAAAGATTATTGGCTAGATTACAATAAAATTTTAGTGTAAAGTGGCATGGGTAAAACCATTGCCTTAAGTCGCATTTTTCCTTAATCCGACCCTGCATGTGTGGCGGTCTGTTGACTATCTGTACCTACTATACACCTTGGAACTTCCGGAGGTCGAGTCATAACGCCACCGGTAGCCATCGTTTTTGCGTATTCGTCGTCGTCATCACGTATCACATAATATAGCAGTGGTCTTCAACTGGTGGATTACTACTCATTTTTTGATTGCATAAGCTTTAAAATTGAATTGCTATAAATCTTTTTTTTTTAAATAAAAACTAAGTTTATAAAATTATTGAAGGTATACAAATAATTTTTTTAATTATTAGACTTAGAAAATGAAGAATGAAAATACAGTTTAAAAAAGCGGGCAAGTGGGTACCGCTCTGCTGTACATTAGGTGCCGTGTGGATCACTATATATTGTAGGACGGTTAAATTTGAATCCAATGATAATTATCAT
>VUJU01001566.1:0-53746 GCA_009835225.1 Aphis craccivora | reverse complement strand
AATTCAAACGCACATAAAATTTTTCCTATAATGATGTTATGAGTTTTCTCTATAGCTACTTGAAGGAAAACTTATGGAAAACTTAATGTTATAATTTTAATCCTTAGCTATGAACACAAAAAATTTTATGATTTTTCAACTTCAAAATTACTTGTAAATTTTCGCGTTTTCGACAGATTTCGTAAAAATTTGAACTATAAACGCTTATAAAAAAAAATTGTGACTAACGATTTTTAATTTTTTTTAGCTACAATAAAAAAAACTCATAAGGAACCTTGTATTAAATTTTCAAAACTTTTTGGTCATCCAAAATTTTTTTTATCGACACTTCAAAAAAAATTTCTCAAAAAAATCGAAAATTTCTGTGGTCTATAAATAACTCAAAAAAAGTCAAAATTTTATGAAAATTTAACCGTATATAGATAACACTGACATAAATATTCGGTGAAAATTTCAAGAATTTACAGTGATTAGTTTTTGAATTACAACCATATAAAAAAATCGGTTTGGTCGAAAACTTGTTTGCGTAAAAATTCCCGTTTTTCCGTCATTTTTTTTTTTTTGTTTTTCTCGATTTTTTTGAAAATTGTTGGAAAATGTTAACTTTTGACCTCTAAAATGCACCAAGGATATTCACTTTTACATCGGAAACCACCCCCAAAGTTTGAAATTGGAAAATTATTTCGACTAGTTATGCTGTACACTGACATAAAAAAAAAAAAACACACATCATTGTAAAATCAATACATTCATCACTTCGTTCAGAATCTAAAAAATATATGTTTATCTATATCAAATAATAAACTATAAATATATTTGATTACAACTTATTTTTATTTTTTAATTTATATTTTTACTACACAATTTGTAAGTATATTTTTACGATAAATGTAACTGTTGTAAGATATTAGTGGCTTTAAAAAAATTATCTTTACATATATATATAGAGGTGCAAAAATATTTTCTAATAAAGGCACGACAGCATGGGTAAATTACAATATAAATTTTAAGATTAATAATATTCATTAAAAAATGTTAATATATAAACAATTATAATACTTCGAAAACAATTATATTAAAGTTTGTGAAATTTAACGACCATTCATTTTGATTTGAAATGATTTAAATCAATTCTTAACACATTGTTCATAAATATAATAGCTTTGAACTACTGATGTTTCCCTCATTTTAACCCAATTGACTATTTTTTCAAATTTATATACAATGAATTGCAACACAAAACAAAAAACTTTGACAACACATAGAAGTTTAATGTTATTGTTCGGCTAGCCTTTGATAACCAAAATCTATTTTGAAACAATAAAGAACACAACTACGTAACACAACTTTTCACTATAAAAACGGATTAAATAATTCAGCCAATACGCAGGTCTATAAAATGATCAGTTTTAAACACTGTCTTAAATAAGTTTAAAAAACTTAGCACTTAATAAACTTTTCAAACCTCCCACCAAATTTAAACTCAAAATATTTTTGATAACTTTTCAAATTAATTTCTTTATTTATGACACTTAACACAATATATTATTATATGTGACTTAAAAGTGATAAAATCATTAAAATGTTGAAAAAATTAAACATCTGTTTTATTCATTTCAAAAATCTAATTACCAGAAGCTCGTTAGAACGCTAAAAGGTTAGGCTAAATGAATATGTTAAAAAAAAAAAAAAAACACCGGGTTGAAATACAGGTTTAATCCCGTACAAAAAGAAACCTCTATTCTCTGGTTATAATGACATTTTAATACATATACACTTTTTCTCTCAGTATTCATAGGAACTACAAACGAGGCTAATGTTTCTACCAAATCCGAAGTTAAAAAAGCGGTTCTTTGTTTAATAAACGGACGAGGAAATAGAACAAAAACCATTGGGAAAAACAGCGGAAAAACCATACATAAGTCAACTCACCATTTGTAATAATTAACAAGATTTTTCTAATGTATGTACGGTATGGAAATGGCAAATTATAATGCTCAGTTATTTTCATTTTTCATTCATAAAAATATTTAAACAATTACTATTTACATTTGTCTGTTCATTACCATTTTATGTACATTTTAAATCATTATACAGTAAAAAATTCACTTGTCCTTTCAATATTTTTAATCTCATTATGTAAGTTAAATGCAAAGTGATATTATGTTATTTAATATTTTACAATATACAAAAAACTAACACTAAAGTATAAACACCTTATAGAATATTGAAACGTAGTTTTAATTGTAAGAGATTATGTTATTTGTTAACATTGATAAAGTAAGAAAACGAGCGATGTTTTGTTTTCAAAAACAATTATTTGCATATATTTATACTTAATAGTAAGATAAACGTAATTGGAATTAAAAATTTTATTATTTTTTAATATACTATTAGCATAATACAGTTCATTTAAATTATCGAGAATACCAAAAATATTTCATTTTGAGAAAGTACACAACCATTTTTGGAAAATGCAAGCCTGCGAATGTTTTTAAGATCAATATAGTTAGATCTTAGATATACTGAATATCACGAAATCATAAACAGCGATTTATAAGCAAACAAGTAACAGTTAAGTCCAGTAATATTGATAATTGTACTATAAATATATTATTAAATACATACATATATGATAATTTCGAAAGTGAAATATTAGTTTGAGAGATTATTAAATATGAATATAACCTAAATAATAATGAATATTGAACCTTATACTACATAATAGCACTAAAGTAATGAAACAAAACATAAATTAAGTACAGAAGCTAATTCTTATTATGAACGATATTGAAGCTTAGTGCTTTAAAGACTTAAGGTAAGATTTTAAATAGTAGAAGGGTAGATATTTTAGAATTCGTCACTTTGTAATGGACTATACTAAGACAATTAGCACCTTAAACCCGCTCAAGAGATTTTCTTAAAATGCAATTCCCATGATTTATCTCGATCAAAATGAACGAAGTGAGATGACTGTTTATAATCATAGCTCCTACTTATATAATTCATGAACACATTGAACATAAAGAGTAAGTGGGTAAGTGGGTACCGCTCTGCTGTACATTAGGTAACTTATGAGGAACTTTTTATTAAATTTTCAAGTATTTTGATAGGGCTAAAAAAATTCTATCAACACTTTAAAAAAATTTTTTTAGAAAAATTGAAAATTTCAGTCGTCTTTTAATAGCTCAAAAAAGTCACAATATTTTGAAAATTAAATCATGTAAAGAAAGTTCTAAATAACTGGTAACATTTTCAAGTATCTACGAATTATACTTTTTGAATAATAACAAATATTTCAAATCGTTTGAGGATAAATCATTATCGTTACGCTATTTTGTAAAAATTTAAAATTCAAACGCACCTTAAATTTTTCCTATAATGATTCTTCGAGTTTTTCTTTGGACGTAATTTTAAGTACTAAGACTATATTATTAAGTCCTTATATTTAAAATTCTTATCTATATTTTAAAATTATGAAATTAATAATTAACATGATAATAATAAAATATACAAAATTAAATTTGCATGACACATACTTTAAATAAAACGTTATATTTTTAAATAAAATATTTATTAGTCTATGTTAGGTCTCAAACATAGGAACATATATAAGTAACTAGGTAGGTACCTTAATAAAATTATACCCAATCGCAAAATTATTCATTCATTTTACTTTTATATTTTTATAACGTAATAGTAACAGTAGATCGATGAATATAAAATGTATATACTATAATATAAAATATCATCACGTACGTGTAATTTTCTAAGAATTGTATACGATGTACAACTAGAAGTTTTGTTTCAAACATTACTGCAACGTTACAGACTGCCCAATGCCCATGAATTAATCTAAGTCAACCTTAACACCTTACTTGTATACATTTATAATTGTATACTTATAACGAGTGATACCTGTGGTAGACATTTAAAACAAAATTATATGTTTGTGAAATTGAATATATAAAAATAAATATAACTTATATTTTTAACTAGGTAATAAATTTAGGTTAATGACAAACAGTTTGTTATTGTAAAAATGAAACAGAACTATAAAATAATTATTTAAAACTTAATAAAACTTAAAAATGTTAAGAAATGTGGCATAAACATGAGGATTTGTAAAAAGCGACCTGCCTACAGATTTGTCCAAAATCCAAGTAATTAAATGCGTTTTACATCGGGACTTTCATTAGTCTAATCTATTAATTATGATGCAAATATTTTGTATGTGATATTTTATAAATGGAACACGAAATTATAATCTTAACCAAGCACAACTTTTGTTTCGTTTAAGAAACTTAGAATACACACCATATTAGTTAAATGCGATGCTTCAGTGGGTGCGACATAACACTGTAATATTATAATATAGTGTGTCTCTGGAAAGAGATGCCATTTGGTCACATACTTTATCTGTAAGTTAATTATTGGATGTAAACATGTAATGTCCTGGGTTAATTAATAAAATATCGCGGGAGGACTTTTGTCTCTTTCCTAAATGTGCGTGCCCCGCACGGTCGTCACAACGATGTTGTGCAATAGTCACTGACGCGTCATGACGTCCTGAATTGTATCAGTCGCCACAATTCGCAATATTCTTTAAATAATATCGATTCATGTCATGATAAGTTATCTGTTTTTCAATAAAATAATATGTGAGCAAATTGTATAACTTTGTTTTTGGCTGTTGGCCTGTATTAAATTATCCCATATATCGTGTGTTCATTATAAATAAATCAAATTTTAATTTTAATTCAAAAATACAAATACGTTTTATTTTATCTTTATTTCGTTTTAGGTCAATACACCATATTATTATTATTTATGAATATCCTCATTGGATCAACGATCAACGCGTTGTTTTGAGATAAAACACTAACTACTTTTCAAAATTAATATGTATATTTCATAATACATTTTTCCTTCACTGATGAATTATATGTATTTATGGTTTTCAGAAATTTAGCGTTACCTGCAAAAACATACAATGAAACGAATTCCAGCATTCTTGGTTTAAATTTTTCGACAAGAAAACGTTTTTAGCGGAATTTTATAATTATTTCATACTCGCATAGGATAACATTTCATGAATTTATAGTACACATTTATTCTTTTTAATATTTTCAATAGTAGGTACGTAATTTAAAAATAAAATAACTCATAAAACTTGAAGTTTAATAAAAAAAATAAAAAAAGATAAAAAATAGTAACGTCATATTATTATTTATAAACATGATTTGTGTGGCTATTACTCTTGAAATAAAACACTATTTTATTCACGATTAAAAAATATCAATTATTTTACCGAATAAAAGAACTATAATTCATCAAGTATTCTATCCAAAATGAAATGCGCCCTAATAAATAAAGGTGCATTATGTGTCATTTCTCATTAGTTATATTATGTTTCTTTGTCACAATTGTTTAATTTCAATGCAATTACGATATTCGTTATAGTAAAAAAAAAAAATATCTAAATTTAGATGCTACAATTTTATATATAATATACATTATACGTTTTTAAATGTTTAAAAACTCAAAATAATGTTTTCTTACTTGGTTATACATATGTCGAAAAAATTTTGTACACTTTATAATAAATTTTACCTTCCAATACTAATTAAAATTGAAATTTGTAAATGGGAACGAGTCATAAGAGTCATGGATACTCTTTGAACCAACGTATATTTATTTTAACAAAAAAAACGGACAATGTTTGGATACCAGGTGGTTAATAGATTATTCTATCAAAATAATACAATAGAGAATTGTTTACAGTGATAAATTATGTCCGTGTAATTTAAGTTATTGTGAACAGAAATCCTTAATTTTAATATTATTCCTAGATTGTTAACTGATTCTCATGTTAAAACGTAGTATAAAATGCTTGCAAAATGTATAAGGTAAGTATTTAGTTTTTATTACATATCGGTAATTGTATTATTAATTATAATAATATCACTGTAATACTCAAGATTTTTTGAACATTTCAGCTTCACAATAATATATTTAAGTTTAAAATCATAAAAATAAAAAAAAGGTTATTAAAAAACACCAACAATTTAAAATTATTATATTGCTTGTACTAATGTACTACATAGAAAACCTATGGAGAATGTTGTGTTAAACATTTAAGCTTTTCGTCTGATAAATTAATATAAAAGAAAAATATGAATAGAGTTAAAAACTTCAAATGTAAACTCAAAAAAAGCCAAAATATTTTCAAAATTATAACTTTAGAAAATACTAATATGAATATTGAATATAGGTATATAAGAAAAACTTCATGTTTACAGTTATTATTTTATTAATACTTTAATTATAAGAAAAAGATAAACAATTGTTGTCAAAAATTGGTTAAGCGTAGATAAATATTTTTATTTTTTCGTATATTTTGAAAAGTAGGAAAATACAATTTTTGATCTCCCCCACCAAAAAAAAAAATCTACTAGATCTAATTTGCTACCGGCAATTGGTCACAAAGTTTAAAATTCTAATATTTTTTAATCCAAATTTGACGTTAGGAAAATAAAAATATTCGTCGTAAATTATAATACTTACATATAAACCCATTTATCTGAAAAAACGCACTTATAATATTATAATTATATACGTGTTTGAATGTACTCAGATGTCAGCTTAGATGTAGAAACTTTATGAGCACATTTTTTTTAAACCAAAAAATTGATTCTTAGAAACGACAGAAAAATATAAGCCAGTTTAAATTCAAAACCAATAGCATTATTCTATAACCATTATTTCAGCATTAATACTAAAATCACAGAGAGTTTTGTATTGAAGTGAATTTTAATCAACCCTTTCACCATCTCTCGAAGAACTATATTATTATCATTGAAATAATTATTATTAAAGAATAAAGACCAAGCTACGACTACGATTTACTTCGCGATGCACAATTTCTGTGGAGTGACCCTCAAGCAAAGTAATTTTGACGTAGCACCGAAAAAATAATTAAGGTACCTATATACTACCTCCATCATACTATATCGGGAAAGACGAAGAATCGCGTGCCACTATATTGCCTGTCCGCACGATATACACACAAACTTATGGAAGGTTTTTGCCATATTATTGTTATTATACATAATATTGCGAATCATAAAACAAAACGTAATTATTTAATACGTGCCATTACATCAGACGCTAAAAATCACAGATGTGAACTGATATATACCGCGTGCCGATACACGCCAATTATCAGCACGAAATCTAGAATAATATTATAATAATATCCTATAAACTATCATTATAGAATCTTAGATACAATAAAACTGTATTTAATTTTTTTTTTTTTTTAATTGCGTATTGCATTTTGTGATGATGGCTTATACCTACTACAGTGTGGTTTTTTCCTAATTTGCGTTTATCTCTGTAAATCGTTTATGCGATATAACGATATTAGATTGGGATAAATACAAAAAAATAAGTTTATTGAGTTATAAAAATAAACACTTTTCTGGATAATTCAAATTCAATTCAATCATATTCATAATAATATTTGACTTCCTGGTTTATAACGTCGAACTACTGGTTGTTCGATCGCGTATGTGCATTTTAAATGTATAGAAACATAATAAAAAAAAATATATATACATTATTTTATAGTTGAACGCATCATCAGTTTATGGTTTCATTTTCGAAATTATTCATGGTTTTGTTTTTACTTTAATATCATATTGCACTTTGATTTACAATATATATATTTATTATTAATGATCCTATAATTTAATAAATGTTTAATTTGTAGACAATTAATAAAAAAACTTATACTTCCAAAAACAGTATTAAGTGATCAATTTACCCTTTTTTTTAATAAATGAAGTTAACTATTATTAGATCAATTTTAAAAGAAATCAACTGTTTATTATAATGTATTATATTATAAAATAAAAAAATATAAAAACTGTTTATAAGTCAATGTATCCGATATATCGAATAATGAATATTGGTTAATTTTAAAATTATACTAATAATTCTTCAAATAAAAATTTGAAGAGCAAATATAGTGTAATCAATATGAGTTAAATTATTTGTTTTTCAAAGGTTTTAATGTTTTTTTTTATACACTTTTATTTGAATTAGAATTCCATTTAATTTTTTTCATTCCATTTTATTTACTTTTACATATTTATCAATCATAAAATTTAATTTAAATGGATTATAAAATTAATTTATTCTGTTAGTGATAACCTATACCTAAGTAAATAAAATTAATCAGATAAAAAAAATGATACACTGATGTAAATCAAATGAAAATTGTAGTGAATTTCTAGTTGATTTACGTATATTACCAATTAACTTTGACGTTCAACTACAACTTGTATATACATTAATCAACAGCAATGAAACATATATTTACTCTGTTTTATTACCTAATCGAATTAACTTTATTTGCTTTATTGTTGTTTACATTTTCTATGAAGGATTAAGAATTTTTGTCAAAATAAATAAGAGTTAACGTAAACTCAGAAATAATGTAATTAGTTATGAAATAAATATCAACATTACGTTAAAGCATTTAAGATAAATTACTTAACTTATTAATTTGTGTTTGAAAGTTAAGACTAGGTACACAATTCATGACATAATTCCCAAAATAGCTATAAATAACTTGCATTTTATATTATTTTACTCTTATATAACATTAAAAAATTATGTATGTAATGAATATAAGTAGAAAACTCTTATGGTTGATGATTTATTATTTTTGAACCACAAATAATATTTTAAATAAAACGTCACATTAGTTTTCAACTTATTATAATATAAACTGTGAGTGAAACAACTACATGATTTATTTTTTACAGTATAACGTTAAACTTGTTCAATAAAGTTGTTTTACGATAGTTGACAGAAATATTTTAAGTGGTACTATTTTAAAAAAATTCAAAACAATGTTATTATCTTTACGATTTACGATTTTTATTGTTATGCACGTGCCTAACTATATAGCTGTTGAACTTTTGATCCATTCTGTGAATTGTATATATATATAATACGAATAATAGTCTAACAATACGAAAGTTATTTAAAATAAAAGAAATAATTCTAAAAAATGCATTTATTTCACTAACAATTAAATTACTAAGAAGATAACATAAGCTATAACAATAACTCTTAAGTCAGTTATAAATTAAAAAGCAATGCGAATAAAAGTATGAACAACATGCAAAATTTCAAAAGAAATAAATGTAAATACATAAAATACTGGTTAATAATAACACGATTTATTTTATTTCTTATTATAAAATTACGATTTACGATGATGAATGTATCATACAATAAAAGTAACAATTACATTTACCTTCAATGAAATAAAAATTCTCAGACTAAAAATTATAAATAAAAATATACTAAACATTTTTACTACTGATTGCCATTTTAAAACATTCAAACATTTTATCAAACATTTAGAACTGTTATTTAAATTAAAATTATTTTGTTTTTTTCTTGTTCAATATCCGTTAAACTGAAAAAATAACAATTCCCTTTGATAAAAGGAAATAAGTTTTTACAGATAACACTTATATCATAAGATAGTAAATGAAACATCAATATTATTATGATTATTTGTACACTTGCCAAGCTAAACGGAAACGTTAAGAAATAAAACATCTTTACAACTTTTCATTACGCTCATAGGAGAAAAATACGAGTAAAATAATACCTATATTAAAAAAAAAATGTATAGGTAGTTCATGAAACTTCTAACTACATTTTTAAACGGCAACCACTTAAAAACGCATAAACGATAAACTTATTTGATGCATTTTTATTTTTATTTTTTCATTATGTTTATACAATGATGTCGCTTCCTAGAGATATCAAATTGGATAATCTCTAAAATGCATTATGCATGTTTTAAATAAAATACTAATAATTTATGATAATATTTATACACATTTTAGTTTTAATATTAAATATTTAACAAATAATAATAATTAATAAAAATATATAAAATTAAAATTATCTTTTAACTACTCATAAATAAATAATTTTGTTTTAAATGTAAGTGTAACTCAATTACTATTTCATAATTGATATTCTTAAAAATAATGTATTATTTATTATAAATGTGTCTAATTTATAACAATTTGTTAATTTGATAATATTTTTACATAAAATAAATAATTTTTTCTAGGATTTCTGAATACACTACCATTTAATAACTTTTTAAGTTTACGAACAATTTTTAGTTAAAGGTTATCATCGTTATTTCATATATACTGGAAATTGAAATTCAAACATAATAATAAACCACTTCGAGATCGTTTACTGAGACAAAATAAAATAGTTAAAACCTCATTTACAATAATTAATTAAAAAAAAACAACAAAACGTATAATTATAGTTCTAAATACTAAATAACCAATACGAATCGTCTAAAAATATTGAATACGATTGGTTGAAAGTATTTTTTTTTTTACAATTTTCAACGAACAACACACAATGGTTAATTCGTCATATTATCACTTTATGTGCTTATACAATATAGAGTGATGTATAGTATGATGATTACAAACTAATAAATCAAAATGCTAATATCGATTAAAAATATTCGACAAAAATATAAGTAACCCTCTCCGCAATTGTAGTAATAATTACACATTATTTATTGACAAGCAGTGGACGGTCACTGCAGGAATGTTTTAGGTTCAATAAGATCGTAGATCAGAAGTATACAGAAGCCGAATTAAAATAATCGTTTTATTTTTAACGAAAAAAAAATGCTCATAAGCTTTTGCTCTATCGATAGTATACATAGTCGAATTTTTTCTTACAGCTCGGCTTGTGAATTGTTCACTCGGCCAGAAAACACCACTTATAGAATGTTTTGCCGCGAGTGTGTGATAACGGCGCTAAGACTCGCCTACGCCGTTCGCATTAAACGAGGTGTCGAGTGAATGGTTGCGTGTATAATCGGCGACGGTAATGAACGGGGAAAACTCAACAAACATAACACGGTGCGCGTTAGGTCTTAAATATTATATAATATAACTTATTCCCTAATGATTGTCTACGCCGGCAGCACGATACATATATAATAATATATTGAACACGGTTTCGACAAAGCAAGGTGAATTGCGATAAAAAACTATAATAATAATGATAAAAACATATTAATAATATTAAGAAGGCACTTTGGAAACCTACATAATATACACACGTAGATATTATTGTCATTTAAACGTTATTGTTGTAATCCAATAATCATAATTGTATTATTATGAGATGGCACTTACGTCGGGTTCGTCCGTGAGTTTCTTATGATGTACATCATTGGCGTCCATTGACCGTTTGTGCACGTGTTTATGTTCGAAGAGGTAAAAACCCTCCAGACTGCCAATCTATAAAACAAAAACGGTTTGTAAAAAATCTTGCCTATTCAATATAGTTTACTTACACATGACAAAATATAATAATACATATATATATATATATATAACACACATCGTATAGTATAGTACTGCTGGATTAAACTAGAAAGTCGGGTTACATATGCTTTATTAGACAGGTATAATAAAAAATACAACGATTGAATTTATACTTGAAATATACGAAATTAATACACTGAACGGTTGTTTAAGCGTGTGTGCTCTCAAACACGACTCTTTATGGAATCGTTTAATTAAAAAAAAATTGGTACATAGCTTTCAACCTCAGTATTCAGGAGTAAACGGGGAAGCGTGAAATCTCTTATAATGGTCTCTTTGAACGTTACATAGCTATTGAAGGGCTATAAGTAAAAAAAAAAAGCAATTTGAAATAGAATAGCTCGACAGAGTACAAAATACCACGACTAAAAACAACGAAATTGTACCCAAAGGAAAAATCGTTTTTGAAATAATATAATTACGGTAAAATACTATACTAAAATGGTTTACACTATTTAGAGACATAAACACTATTAACACATCAATATGAAATGTTTAATTAAATAGTACAAAAATATTTCTATCAAGTCTGATAACTTATTTTGTTTTTCATTTTATTACGTATTACAACAATTTAATAATAGGTTAGGTTAACCTATACTAAATATTATTTCATTTTTGTCATGAACATAAGAAATAAACTAGTTTAAATTTAAAAACATAAAATCAAATATACAACAGCTGAAATTAAAAATAGTCATACATTTTGTAATATTATATTTCTTCTGTAGATCAACAATTTTTATTTCCATTTTAAAACGATAGTTGAAGCAATTTATCAAATTTCGTTATTTTATTCACATACTTAAATACAATTAAGTCGGTTAAAGACTTTTAATTATAGATAGGTCAAAAAGTAATAACATAAAAATTAATTAACTTATTTTCAAGATAAAAAGTGTGTTTAATAAAGTTATTAAGTTTTTTTTTTAAATCGAGACATTTAAAAAGCATGCAAATGCGATTAGTCTTCTGATAGTATACATATATGTTATAAAATAAAATGAAATAAAAATCCCCACCAAATTCATCTTACAGAGCTGTTTTTAAGTCTCATCCCTTTCATCTTCCCGTAGAAAATAGAGAAAACGTGTTAACGTTGCAAGAAGAGTTCTACTTGCACGTGGTTAGCATACTTCACATTGACCAATGGATACGTGACAACAAAAAATGATAGAGAGAAACTAATGTTTTTTTTTTATCCTTCTCTCCAACGATGTTAGCAGACATAGCGACTACAGTCATGATGATACAGTGGTTTGACATAATAAAAACGGTCTACCCGACTCGCGTGATTCTACCAACATTTATTATACCCGAGCCAAAACACAACACGCAACTGTTCGCTGTGTCACATACCATTCACTCATGCGTTCAACGTTGGTAAATTTCAATCCGAAATTCCACAATGTGCCTAAGTTCCCATATTTAAGCGGATTTCGTTTTGGTATTTTCGTTTTAAATTGAGTAAAACAATAGCTTTGAGCACAAGAAATTTTCAGAAATTCCAAGGGAATTCACTATACTGGACTGAAAAAACAAAAAAAATTCATTGATGTACATTTGTTTGAATAATATTGTTCAACAAACAAACTCATAATGTATTTTAAATTACTATAAGATCCAAAAAAAAAAAAAAAAAAGTGGGTAACATTTTACTATACAATAGGTATAGATTGGACCTCGGACAATAGAGTAGATAGGTCACTATAATGGATGTGTTGAATTTGAATCCAATGATAGGTATCATTGATTATAGTTTATAATCATTTTATATTAAAATATTAGGATTTCGAATTATAATAATTATCATCGATAAAAGTGTTTTGAATAAAAATATAACATTACGTTGAAAATTATGATTTTTTTTAAATACAATTTATATATTAATATACAACTACATAAATATTTTCACTTTTAAGTTAAGCTTTACAATAAATTTGTCTTTTTCTTCTAACTGTCACAAATACTAAATATTTAGAGTTTCACATATTATATAATTATGCTTATATAAAAATTTATTAGTAAACAAATTATGATAAAACATAAAATATATCGTGTAGTTTAAAACATAAAATAAAATTATCATTTAGTAAATTAAACGATTTTAGTTTCACAATTGTAAAATTGTATAGGAGGTACCTAAAGTGATATGTTTTTCAACAATTCTATGTATAATAAATATATAAATTATAAAAGTTATGATGGAAGGTTTAAATAAAAATAACTAATAAATTTACAACTGGGTTTTATAGCAAGGAGTCGAATTTAATTTTGATATTTTTCGTCCTCGATTTTGAATAATAAAATGATAACTTGTCTAAAGGAAGTGTATAAATTAAACTAAATATTAGTTTACTGTCATAGTGTGAAAGCTGAAGACTACTTTCGCTTTAAATGTTGAATTTATTAAATGACATAATGACCAGGATGATGAACATGACGTATGTAACATACAACACAGCATACATAAAGCATGTTCTTGAAGACGAAAAATCTGGTTCAACGATATGTACATAATATAATAATATGTAATAAACTAATATATAATATTATTAATAATATCACAATTTAAAAAAAAAAAAAAAATGTTTTTAATTTTATTTTTTTTCCGGGTCGAGTTGAGTTGTTAGCGTTTCGGTCAATTTTCAGACAAAAGTTATACGAATAATAATACATCGATATCATTTCGGACTTTCTGTAACAATTTTGGGCGAAGGAAACAAAACTAACGACACAACAATGAAATGTATGTATACTGCAAAAATTTGTATGGAAAGGGATTTTAGAACTTAACCAAAAAACCTCAAACTAATGATATCCATACATAACGAATTTAATTGGCATATAACAACATATAATAATAACTTATACAATACAAACTTATTATAATCGGGAATAATAATGAACAGTTATGATGGGGTATTATCTTTATTAATATTGGAAACATATCAAAAGAGATAAATGTAAACAATAGTAACATTTATCAGGAAAATCTCATTAAAAAATGTACAATATCTGAAATATGAATAATATACAATCATATGAGTATAGTCACTAATGAAACTACGAGTACACCGCGGAGAATAGCCCGAAGCTTTGTCATTATGTTATCGAAACACTTGGAGATAGGAAAATAATAATAAAAAAAAAAACGGATTCATAAAGGTGAGGTAAAAAAGTTAAAATACTATTCAATATTTTAAAAATAATCTATATCAATATCGTTTTATGAGTAAAAAATAAGTCCTTTGTCAAATTCTCAAAATAACTGGTCTGTGTACATAAGAAATAAATGCTCGGCAGTGTATAGGCTCGACGAGATCAACGAATCATCTAAACATAAACACAAACAGCAAACAAAATAATATATTATACAGACGAAAAAGAGCAGCTCGTTGGTTGCGGAAGTGTACGAAACGGAAAACGATGTCGCACAGCGAACAGTAAAAACAAATATCAAGCGAAAAGGTGAAAAAAACAATAGACAGAAGCACAAAATGTAAACAAACGTTCTGGCCCAACGACGAAACACGACGGACGTCGCTAATTATGACACTATGCTGGTGTATATATACGCGTTAACGTGCATTTACGGTAGACGAAGAAGAGAGGGAAGGGATTCTAACAGAGGTTTACACTACTGATTGCCGTCAAACGACACGATCGAAGGATGTGGATGCGTCAGGCCAGTGGGGCGGTGGTAAATAATGAAACGGTTAAAAATCGTATTATTGAATCCGAAAATGTATTCAGTCAATTAAGTCGAAAACACGTTTGCTTCCATTTATCTATATTAATGCAATCCAAACGACAAGTTGCGAACCGTAAACTATTAATAAACGTCCGTCTAACGGCTACAATACCTATACGGACACAAAAACCGTCCTCACCCGTGTGACGTGGCGAGTGCAGTCAGTGTTATAATGGTGGGAGGAAAGCAGAATAACGGGAGATCCTTTACTATTTGTTTTTATATTTTTAGAACATCTCCACAAAAATATATATTGTCATTAAAACAAGGAACACTGTAATTGATGATATAATAATAATAATAAGTGATTGAATTTATCAAATTGAAAATAAATACATTACTCAATTTGATGATTTAAATCACTTATTATTACCTAATACATTATTATAATTATACTGCATGTCTGCATAATAATAATTTAAAAATATAAACAAATTAAGATGATTTAAGTTCAAAAAAGTATATTTGAATTGCTCATAAGTAGTCCTATTATACTATCAGTGTAATACTGACATTCTCGAACAATGAATTGTTTGTTTAAGGATTAATGGTTGAGTGTTGTAGGTGACGAAGCCTTACAAGTTAGTTTGAGTCAAACAATTTCTATTATGACAATTATTTTTCCAATTAAACCTCTGAGCGTAGTTATACAACCATATTATATTTTGCTATAAAAATTTAGTGGCTGTCGAAAACGTTGAAACACAAACCTTCGTGGGACTTGTAGCCCAGGGACTAAATCGAACGAGTGTGTCTTTGCAGTTGTAGTATGGTGATCGATGTTGCTTATTAAAAAAACCCACCTACGATGATAATTTTCGATTTAAAAACTATATTGTAACAACAAAAATAGTAAAAAAAGTTTAAAAAATAAAATCAATAATCCCACAAAAATTCAATAGCAACGTTGTCCAGATAAAAACGAACAGGTAAATGCTATTAATAACAAACACGTTAATCTTATCGCCACGCAAAGTGTGAAAATTTGATTTAATAAAATATGATTCGATCACGTTACTCAAGTATATATATATATATATATATATATATATGATCAAATGATTTTAACCAGAAAAGCGATTTATACCTAACCATAAGCCGATTCGGATTTACTAAGATGATGTATTTACACGTTTTGTATTTTAAAAGATAAAAATACAGTAAATAGTAAATACGTATTACTACAAATGGGTTGTCAGACCGTTAGTACATCGAATTTGTTTTCAGAGCAAAAGCTTATGATGAAATGTATAATGTTCATATATATGCAGAAATAAGTCGGGTAAATATCATATTCCATTATAAATTAAAGTTTAAACTCACTATAATATAATTTTAATATACATTAATTGGAATATTAAGAAATATCAAAATATTAGTTATTATTAAATATTTTATTTTACATAAATTTAAAAAAAAAAAGGATAATCAAGAAAGTAACCACTCTGTTCTACAACTGAAGTCGATTATATGTCATTGAGTAGGTCACGAGTAGTAGATATATTTTAGAATTTAATTCAATGATGATAAATCATTTCATACCAAAAACAATTCTGATTTGTCAGTCGACAGTCAATATTACAAAGTTTTAAATTTATATTGTTATTACTTATAGTAATAATGGTAATATATTTAAATAGTAATTTATTTTAATATAAGTAATACAGTTTGAATAGGCAATAGCTTAAAATTAATCTAAATACCTATATTATAAAACTTTTATGAAGTTTAAAAAATGATAATTTAAGTAATGGTGAATTGTTTTAAGATTCTACAAATAATAGGATTTTTAATTAGATACCATTACCAAATAAGTTAATCGATTTTATCAAAAACTATAGTTTTTCATAAATGTCCCATTATTACCTATTGTTTTGGCCAATTATAAAGAAAATACTGGGTGTTTTATAATTTTGACTCCCTCGAGATATCAACTAAGTTCAATTTTCTATAATAAAACATACTGAAGCATTTTTACTGCTTCAAAACTTCAAAAGGCGATGAAAAACACAAAAATAAATTTGAAAAAACCATATACACGTATCAATGTAAAATCAATACATTCACCGAACACTCAGAATCAAAAATCTTAAATTGTAATAAAATATTTTTATTCTACCTATTTTAATAATGTTATGTTTATAGACCAAAAAATATTAATTTATAACTGACAAAATATGTAACGTAAACGCAATATTCTAGTTAAACATTTTTAAAACATTTTTCCACGAATAATAATGTAAATAAAATATTAAATAGTAATTCTTGGTTGAATACAAAAACAAAAAAAATTAATTTGTTTGTTCTTATAACACAACACTATAAATCGAATGACCTCTTCAGTTGGACTCAATATTGGTTTTTTTTAGAGAGCAGAAAAAAACCTTTATACCGATTTTTCCATCCAATTTACAAGTAAAAATAAAATTTTAGGTGATCGGAGTGGTGTATTTATGGAGATCACCCACAAAATGTTAGTTATCTACTAAACTAATTCGAAAATACTCAGAAAAATATTTTGCTTCAGCATATGAAATTAAAAAAGTACCTATGTTACCTAGCATTTAAAAAAAAACTTAAAATTATAAACATAAAAATAATATAATTTTTAAAACTATTGTTTTTTTTTTAAATAGAAATTATATATATAAAAAAATATATATTCTGAAAAATTAATAGATTTGAAATAATGAGTGATATTACTTGGTAAAAGAATCAGCATGTATACTTTTAAAATGAAACTATTTTTATTTTTGTTGATTTGCTTATAAGTTATAATTAATTAAATTAATTAAATAACATTATTTACTACCTTGTCCGAGTACGGAAAATGTTTTCACACGAGTATCGAGGTTTCAATGTTATTCTCGAGAGACATTTTGGCTTACGTTAATTGAATAAAAACATCACGTTCCCCAAAGATTTTCAAAAAAAAATTGAGATTTAAAAAAAAAAATGAAAGAAATTATTATTGTTTCCTTCGTAATACTATTGCAGTCACGTCAACTCTCATTTGTATTCAAACCTCGGCAATAGTTATAACAATTGATTTTATTTTCATAAAAAAGTAATTTATTAAAATATACTTCCTGTACTTTTTTTCTATACGTATTCCGTTTTAATAACTAAAGGTTATACTTTATTTTGTTTCAGTCAATGGGAAACAATAAATTCATCAAAATACAGTCCTGCCTATTTTTCATCTTTAGTTTTGTATTTATTTAAATAGCTTATATATCATTAAAAAAAAAAAAAACCACTTGCTATTTGTATTCATTTTCCATAAAAATATATAACTAATATAATAATTTATTATATTCATACCACAATCTCTCATTATATATTAATTATAATAATATAAATTATTAATTGTATTAAATCAATTACATACTTTTATTGTAGAATTCTAACTAACAATTTTTTTTTTTTAATTCTAACAATGCTTATAAAAAAAATATAAGCAAAATAAATAATTATAAATGTTAATTAATTTTGAAACTTAATAATTAAATATTGTGTTTATTTTATCACTTAGCCATACAAAGATTAGCATCTTTTATATTATATAATATAGTGCGCGATAACCGAGAATTGTGTATGTATTTACACTCCATTATAAGTGACAAATTTTTCTTTTTAGCAATTTTAAAACATTAAACGATTTATAACATATCGTTGAGTTTAAACAAGACGTGTAGTGTGTACTACAAAGTTAAGTCGAGGTCAGGTTTGTTATTCAGTAATTACAGAAAGTTACTGGGCAACACCATGACGGCGACAACAACCTTATTTAATCTTTAAACAAGGTAAATTCCAAGAATTTGTATTATATCTGCACAATGCACACTAATAATTTCATAACATCGTGATAAAACTAAGCGGTTTCATGAAATAATTATATGTTATATTATGTTTTAATTTATTAATTATAATAATTGATAATTTCTCCAATTTGTACCATAATATTATTAAACTAAAATTAATGATAAAAATAAAGTGATGATTGTAGAAAATTATTATAATCAACAAAATATTCTTACCATATAATTCATTGTACAGTATCGTGCGTCTAATGAGTAATGACATCCAACTAATTTTATCAATTTATTATAATATAGTGTATACTGTATATCAACATACTTTTCAAATTTATTTCAAAAAGTACATAATTGACGAATATGTTACATGATAAGGAATGTTCCAAAAAATATTTATACATGTTTTATCAACAGAAATTTTACTGACTAAAATTATACCACAAGAGTAGCAAACACCTTAATTATCGTCCTGATACAACAACGTCAAGAGCGCGTTAATTATAAAGTTATGCGGATGAAGTTCTAGTCGTAATATTGCAATATTATATTATATAAACGAGATAATATATATAATATATTATATTATAATATAATGACTAACTTTACAACTAAATTTTGAATACCGACTCAAATATCCTAGAGACAATATACAAACCCTCGTGCGAGTATACTGGATGGATCATGTGTGTAATGAAAATATTTCGAATAGTTCTAATCGTTGATCATCGGATACTTCCTCTCATCCCCTTCTATATGATATAAAGTATTCGGTACATGAGATAACCGGATATGTATGGTGTACAAGCGCGGCCAACACATTTTTACTCAAATAAATATTCATTACAATAAACCATAACAACAACTCTGAAATGTACAACCAACGACTTTTTTCGGTGAACACAAAAACAAGTTCATAACTTACGCATATATATTATGAAATTTGTGACCCGTAACGCTAATGCAACTGTTTTTGTGTATAAAAATTACGAACCAGAAAATAAAGATTTGGATAAATTTAAAAGAAAACGTATACGCGAATATACAGTCAACATTATAATATCAAATATTTGGACCGTTTAAACGATAACTGTATACAAGGTTAGATTCGTCCATGTAAAATCGTTATGCTATACGAATTTGATTTATGGTTGATTATTATAATAAATTATATGATCAAAAATGTTAAAAGCAAAACAAAAATATAAAATACTATAATTATTAATTATTATAAACGAACATTTTAGTTAAAGTTACGATTGATGACGATAAAAAGTCTATAATCATATTTAATATATATTACAAAGTTATTAATTTTTTTTATATAAACTTGATTTTTATGACTGAATTATATTTACATACATACATTTAATAGATACTCAGTAAAACTATTATTGGTATGTGTTACACGAATAATCAAATGATAAATGTTTATAATGTAATTAAATGTTACAACCTCAAACAGAAGGAATGCATGTATATTCATTTGCGTGTTTAAACCCTTTGTCTAGGATTATATTTGAATATAATATGCGGAACTTTAAAGCATAACGATCAACCCCTATCCACAATTTCGAACAAACCCACCGCAGCCGACACCAAACCCGAGAACTTAATTATCCTTTTCGAGTTGAAATTTAAATAACTGTAGAATACCTTTGCACCTCTATCCTACCGACTTTATATTGCAATAATTTAAAATTATAATGCATTGCTATATCGATAAAAGCTCATGGGACCTACTTTTTATACAGAATAATGGCGGGTTGTTAATAAAAATGCTGATAATCCTGCAACCAAAATGCTTTTCAGATAGGAGAGATTTAAAAATACCAATATATAAATTACAATGCTGTTCGTCAAAATTCAATGATGTGCTTAATTTTATTTTATCATTGTTTTTTGTGCCATTCTGTCAATATTATGAAAATTGACAAACACGGAATACGTCAAAAGGATTGTTTATGACAAACATGATGCTGACATCAACGAAACGAGGTAAATATAAACTGTTTATAATCAAAATGAAAATACAAATAGGAAAAACTGTAACTAATACATATTGTTATTATATGTAATGGAAATAAAGTGGAGTAAGTATACCAGAATAACATTAACTGTTCAAACAAAAAACATATCACTGAAATAGTTAACAATTTATAATTATTATATAATATTACAGCGATGACAAAAAATGAAGAGACCGATCAATCCGTTTGGACTTTAAATGTACTATAACAAAATCGATAATCTTATACGTAATGCGACACGTGTTATACGAATATATAAACATAATATATATACTTCAAGTTATAAGCAGAAATTTAACAACATTTATAAAAATTTAATCCCGAAATTGATGAAATTGCAAAGAGTATAATATAATAACCATACATGGACAAAGAACAGTATGACGACATGGGTTTATCGCGTAACGTCTTTATTGTTATCGTCCCCTTCACAGTATAATTTTTCGCATTTTAAACGGTTATTTTTTTTAATCAAAAGCGGTTGAATAACGACCGCAGCGGTCATTGTTGATTACCCATTTCGAGTTCATATCTATAAACATGTATCTTTTCCTCAGCGGGGCATAAAGAAAGGACAAAAAAAATTTAATCGCCCATTTGTACCCTGTTTTGTACGATGGCGGCAACGACGATGATAGTGACGACAGCACCGGAATATGTTCCAAAGATGAATATTTACGGAGGCGACAGTGGGGATTTTAATTAGCGTTGGGCTTTTCGGAAGTCTCATCACGCTACAGTGCAATTTTATTTATTATTATTGCCATTGTTATTATATCTCCACGTCGGCCATTCGCGAATAGATCCCACCAAAAGCTTTAATCACACGAAACGACCGCAATTAGTCCAAATTCTGTGCACTAATTAAAAATAATAATAATAAAAATAACCAAACCAAACATCCGTTGACACAATATTACTGAAGCGAGAGCAGTAATGTTGTGGCGGTGGTGAAGACGATAGTATTGGTGGAGGTGGTATCGGTGGTGTTGGGGTGTTTTTGGTGGTTGTGTTGGTGGTGGCGGTGATGGTGGTAGAATTGTGGTCGTGATGTCCGTCGACAATTTTTAATTATTAATTTTCAGTGTAGATTTATATATTTGAATTTTTAACGTGTAAACTACAAACCATATATCCATTATATTTGATATCAATTAAAATATATATTCATGTCATTTAAAAGTAATTTAATTTCAAATGCCGTAGTTTTTTTGAATAATAATACAAAACAATTATTACAGGAATATACGAACGTAATTAATACTTGAACAACCTTCTATTGCATTTTTTTTTAACTTAAAAAAAGACAATTCTAAATAATAAAGGTATATATATATTTTAAAATGTTAAGAACCGTTAGGAATATATATTTGCCATTTGTTTTATAGAATATAAATTACTATATTTTTTAAAATAACTAAAATTGTTGTTAAAATACAAATAAAAGGATGTTAAATACCTTTGCTCAACACTAAGAACTAAGAAGATGGTAAATTGTAACATATAAGTGTAAACATATCAACAATTGTGTAAATACTCGTATTATAACACTTTGTTAGCGATAGTAAAGGTATAAGCTACATATTTCCAAAAATAAATAAAAATATTTAGTTTAATTATCACATTTTAATTTATTTTTTTAAATAAGGTTTATTGATAGAAATATAATTGACTTTCCATAAATTAAACATTTAGATAGTAAAATTAACAGTTTAAATTACTATTTTAAAAACACATTAAACTTAGTTTGCATTTTTTTTTTAAATTTACATAGGTAATAAACTAAAAATATAACTAAATATTTTATGCAGTGTATGTTTTGTTATGTTATGCTACTGCAGTAAGGCAGTAAACATAAAAATAACAATAATAAAATAAAAACTAAGTTATAACACCAAATAAAAATTAAAACATAACTGTGGTAATTATAATGGATACAATTTCTAAAAAGTAATTGGATCTTAAATAAATTAACATTTATAATGTATTATAAACATTTTAAATCGGAATTATTTATTCACGTAATTTTTCAATTACCAACCCTTTACGACAGAACACTCAGTATCAAAACAATAAAGAGAAATTTTAATGAAATACTAAAATAACTGTTGTGAATCAATAACCAACATTATTTTAGATAATATTTGAATTAAAATCTATACTTCACTTAAACATTTGGAGTGAGTATGGTATATTATAATAAATAAAATAAAAAATATTTATTTGGCTAATTAAATGATAAAAATATAACCTTTGGTTTTGTTTTTTTTTAATCAACAAAAATGTATTTCAAAGTTAACACTAGTTCCAGCATAAAAACATTTAAGATTATTTTAGAGGTTATAATTAAACGTGGTTTAAAACATTTCTATAAAATACATTTCATAAAATACAACTGAATTAGACATTTCTAAATCATCAATACATTTATATTGGTTTTTATATTAAAATGCATACTTATTAGTTATTTTTAATATTTTATTTTCAAAAAGTAATATATTTTCTTAAATAAAAAATTCTTATTATAATAACTACTTATTTATTTATATTGGAAAACTATTTTTGCAATTTTTATTTCAATTTAGGAATCATTTCCCAGTTGAAAACCCAAAAGTAAAATGTACGTCTAAAAGCCTACTGTTGGTTAACATAAATCAAGCATACTAGGTATATTTTAATATTATTATTGAATATTAATATAATATTATTAATTAGAGAATATCCCAGATTTTTGAAAATTTTAAATTTAATATTTGAAAGTCAAACCGGATTAGGTATTATTATTATTATTATTATTATTACATATTTCCCAATATTTTTTTTATCCTGCCATTATTGACTATTGTATCAAAAATTCAGGTAACTATTGAGAATTTGAAAACACAATGAAATATAACAAAAAATATACATTCATAATTACACTACTCTCTTTGATAATATGGTTTGTATTTTGTTCCTCAGAGTAAAATACGAAACATTAATAGTTATATGATGAACTTAATTTCGAATACGTTATAAAATTAATATTTTGTTAAACAAAATTATTAAAACAATTTATCTACGAAGTAAGATTTCAATAAAAAGTATTTTTTATACTGGATCGATTTTTAAATTGAATAGTTTAATCAATAATTATCTAAATAATATAATATAAGGGCATATAATATATATTGTACATAAAATTCTCAAGGTGCCAAAATATTTATGTACTTAATATTTTATTAAAAAATTAAAAAAAAATTTAACTACTGTGATTATAAAATAATAATGTTTATCTACCTAATTATAAAATCAATTCTTATTATTTTTAAAAAAAATGGTCTTTTGAACTCCGATTAGAAAACAAGTTTGTTTAAAATAAAAATATATGACTATATTAAATTCAACAAACAGCAAACCACAAAAACACAAACTTTTAATTCTATATCATTTCAATTTAAAAATATGTATCTAATAAAAAAATGTTCTAAATAGCAGTTTTTGTTATTGTTCAAAACGTGTGTTTGATAACTGTAAACTCTGCTGTAGTATAATTGATGAATGGCTAAACTATCACGTGTCAATTTTGAATTGACAAAAATCTTTGCTAGTGTTGTATGAATTTATATTTTTAATCAATTATAATAAACAGTTCAAGTGTATAACATTAATCAATATAAATAAATGATACATTTCAAACACAGTGAATTCATTATTTCAATGGACTGAAAAAAAAACTCGGAAACCGCAGTAAAACGCATTTAATATCATGTTTAAACACATGTTTACATCTATCATCTCTACCTATCTATGATTTTACAGCGTATGTGGATTGTATATATATATAATATGGATATTACAAAACTGCATCATCACTCGTTCTGTTATGCTCTGTTTACATTTTAAAGTGTTTATACGATTTTTATTATCTGATTCGTTCCTAGCAACGATTCAGTTGCGTGCACGCGTTCGATTTCCTGATCGTATTACCTGACTATCGAAGTAATACTATCATTACTTTATTAATTTAAATGATTTTAATAATAACGGTTTACTATACCATCAATAATCACTTTATTTAATTTTTTTAAACAAAATATTTTTACCGTAATTTTAAGGTTAATTTAATTATCTATTTATTATTCCCAATTACAATAAGATATAAAAGAAAAACATTTATAAGTTACGAATTAAGTATAACAAACACCAAACAAATAAATCAAATAATTCAATTTTCTATATGTAACGTGAAATTCTATCATGGTTTACGAATTTATTTTAGTATGTATTTTTCTTCCATAAATAAATAAAATAGTTCATTGGGGACATAAATGTTAACGTAAGATATATAATTTTAAAACATTTTTTTTCAAGTCAAATAAAATATTTTCTCAGTTATACTCAGTCTTACATAATTATAAGTATAACAAACCTATACTAAAGATAACTTTGTAAACTGTAATTACAAGGTTTATACAATAAAAATATCCATGACTGTAGTTTTCGATGATTTTTAAATTATTCGTAATATTATTTTATATTTTAATGTTAACGAAAATTGTATTCAGAATAATAATATATATATATATATATATATTGATAGAGATTTAATAAAATTTAAATAAATACCAATATTTATTGAAAAATAAACTAATTTTAAAAAAATAATTAATTCCATAGATATTATTTAAATATATGTATATGTATAAGTAATACACGACCAATTAACAATAAACCTAACCTATTTGTAAAAGCTAGAAATAAAAAACCATTTATGATATACATTTATACTACATTCATTCATACATTCTTCATGGATATGGAACATTATATATAAAACGACAATTCTAAAAGGTAATTTCGGTGGACGTATTTTTAATATCCACATACATCAAAATTATAAAGTTGAACATTGTATAATAACAATAATATTTAACTTAAATAGAATATAATTAAGCTAAAAGAATTAAGCCAGTATTTTATCCATTAACTGCTGATGTAATTTAAACATTTCCCATGAAACATAATACAATAATACATAAACCCACATAACCAAGTATATTAAGAATTAAGATGCTGGCATATTTTGCAATAATTCCTTTAAATATAAGTAAAAAATAATAATAATAATTTTCATAAGAAAATTAGTTATTTCACATTAATTAAAATTGCTCACAATACATGTTTTGTGAATTTTCCAGTAATTTAATGGTGATTTTTTCCAAGGTTATTTATATTTTTTTGCATAATATGATATTTTCTATACATAATACAACATGAATATAAATACCTATATTATACACATTGCACATTGCACATTTCAAATATAATAGTAAGTAAATTGTAAGTACTATAGATTATTTATTTTATAAATTTAATAGAAATTAAAAATAAATAAATAAACCTCTAAACCTTGAATATATATATATCTTATATAATTATTTTAAATATAACTACCACATTATTAAAAAATGTAGAGGACTATTTAAGTATATTGTAAGCTAATTAAACAATATTTACTTAGCGTTATAAGCATATCATTATGGAGGTGCGTCAGTATCTAAAACTATAAAATAATTATGAATATACAATGTCTATTAATTTATATAAATATTAGTGTACACACAAAAAGGCTTTAAAAATAAGGCACAGTTAATTGACTTAAAAGTAAAAAAAAAACGTAAATACCAATTATACAAATTATCAAAAACCTTAATTAAATACGATAACTAAAGTAACTAAGTAACTAAAAACAATTTTATAAAATCGAAATATATTTCGGAATTTACGAACATGTATAATAATACCTATTATACATTTTACAATTCATAAAATTGTTTATCAGCGAGTTAAAATTCATAAAAATAAATAAATTTAAATAATGTAATATTAATATAATATACCTAACATAAATTACCACTTTTTCTAATAAATGTACATTGTATATAATATTTTGTTAAGCACACTCTAAAACGAATATACAATATCAATACAATACTAAAATAAAATATAGAAACGTATTTAAAAAAATAAATATAAGTCATTCGTTGACATTTAAATAAGAAACATTAATTTACTAAAATATCAAATGTTTTAATACAAAACAGATTAAATTTTTATCTAAAAAAATTTGAATTTAAATAGTTGGCGTCATATACCACACTATATTGCATTATACTTGACTATATATTAAAAAATAAAACATATTATTGATCGTTTTGAAAACCAGATTGTTATGTCGATTGTGACCTCAAAATAATTCAGAAACCCAAATACTGTTTCAATGAAATACGCCTTCTTAACACAATAATACGAGTACGTCCGTTACGTTAGGTATATTTATATGATTTTATTATGTAACGGTATAAATTCAAACTAAAACACAAACATGCATCTGAAGCGTAGTAATATAAAGGTAAACTGATATACTGCAACTATCGTAACAGGAAGTTTTCGAATTAATATGGTTTGCATATACATTTTTTTTTTTGCATTGTTTTGTCTGGACACCGCCCCAAAAATTGTCAACACACCGCCGGACAACTGTAGTACGACTGTACATTGTCTATACGTATATTGTAAAACAGGATTTGATGTTATTTCACATGGTTTGTACAACAACATGAGCATGCTGTAAATGTGAACGACGTTCATTATTCCGAAATGTCATGCGTTCTGATTATTTTTTTTTATGTAAAACCACTTTATCAAAACTGATAATTAATAATATATACAAAACGCCACCGGTTTTAGTAAACAGAAATCCCAATTGAAATTCGTTGGTGAATTAGATGACGTTAGATCACAATAAACAACATTATGCGGAAAGTATTATGCATAGGATATGCTATTTAATGTCAAGTGAATGTTTAATAGAAAAAAAATATTTATTACCAGCAGGATTTAAATTCAATATAAAATAATATATATATATAATCAATATAAAAATATTATTAAATATTATCATACAATGTATTTACCAATAGTTTCCACGCTATTATTATAGGTAGATAAGTAAAAGAGTATAGCAACTTATAAAGTTTTGAATACAAATTTTATTTTAAATTAATTAAATAATTTTTGTTGGTCATATTTTTAAATAAATAAGTAACATTTTCAATATATTAGAAAATATTTATAGATTTTGACAACATTAAGATTACTGATTTTTAGAAATTTAAATCAGGAGCGTATAATCACTTCGTGACATCTAGCATCTTTTACACCTTACACGTTACTTTTTTATAATTTGCATTTTTATTGCTTACAGTTGAAATATGTGATAATGTGCATTGTTCTCAAAATATACGAAATAAAAATATCATTATTTGTATCAATATTAGGCGATTCGAAAAAATTACAAAACATTTTTTTTAAAGGACGTTAAAAAAAACATAGGCCTAACCAAACCGATCTATAAATCTTAGCCCTAATTATAAACAATACAAATACTGTAGTCAATCATCCGACTATTATCCAAGTAGACTTTACTTTCCCAAACCTTGAAATTATATCCAGTGGACTACATTCCAAATGGTTATTTAAATACAGTTGCTCAAGTAAATACAATACTTGGTAGATATTATACTGTACACACAGTGACAGGTGTGAAATACATAATTTTAAAACGTATCTTTATAGTCCGTACATTTATATTATAAAATAATCGAATCTACACAAAAAACATTCAACGCGGAATTATTTTATTATTTTATTTTTGCAATATTTCGTTACCAAATATGTTACTAAATCACAACATAAAAATATAGACATTATACATATTCTCACGCTTAATATATAATTTGAAAACACAGATACTTTAAAACATTTATAATTTGAAGACAAAACAAACACACTAAATGTTAAGTAATGTTAAAATTTAAATTGCCTATAAAAAATCTAACAACGCAATACCTATCTTTAACTTTGGCAAAAATAACAAACAAATTAATTATTATGTATATCCCACGCATTCATAAGTCATTTGATCATTATAGTATAAACAATCAGAATTTACGCCGAATACGTTCATTGTATATTTTAATAAAAGCATGTTTTCAATTAAACAGACGCAGAAATCTGGGAGATCATATTTTAAACGCCATGTGACAACTTAAATTGAACTGTTTTTAGAAAATTCTCTAGCTCGCAAGATCTTTCAAAATAAATTACACAACAACTGGCGCGGTTCATTTTTGCTTAACTTTTAATTAGAAATTGAACGCGTGCAACTATATAATAGCAGTCCCTTTTGAAACGGAAAATGAACTGCGGTACTGCAATTGAATGCCAGGAACAACACGCTATATGTACAGCATTTTTGTGGTAACAAAAGTAGTCGCCTACACACACCCACTCAGACTTAACGAAATCTATTGTCGAACGCAAAGCAAACGTTTACAGAAAAGTTGCAAACTAGATACGGTAGCTTTTAACATATTAATATCTTATATAGATGATGTTTATAGTGTAGGCGAGTGCGCGTGTGTAGACGAAAGCTTTTATTCCCTATTTTCGAGTGTATACCTAAATATAATGTACTCGCGCAAAAATACATGTTTTTGAAAGTCCTTCGGGTTACGGGCAACGAAAATCATGCAGATGACAAGAGCGTTTTCTCGGAACACACATTCTACATCCGAAGCCATACGCCCGATTTCAAATTTAATAGAAACGATGAATAATAAAAGCGTTCACCAATAAAAAAAAAAAAAGAAATCTTCAATTTTAAATATTGTGCATTTATTATATATTTCCATAAACCGATTTACTCACCAATAAATTTTATGTATTAGGGCTGGCAGTATAGAGATACGAATACCAGTATTTCAGTATTCCGTATTTTTGATAGTATTGGCTGTTGATATTTTCAATCATTCGGTATTTCAAAATAATTTGATTATAATCAAAAACAATAATTAACTCTTAATAACTTAAAATATCATATTAAATGTTCTAAGTCTTTAATCCACTATAAAGGACATTTGTATCAGATTTTAATTATTATTAATAAAAAAAAAAACACACAATTATAATTACAATAAAATTAAATCATTAATTAGTTCAGTTAATAAATATTATTTATTTTTATTATTATTTCGGTTTATATTGTATTTTTGGCTATTCGATATTTTCGATATTCTGGTACATGAAACTATTTTTGGTATATCAGTATAACTACCCATTTTCGATAAGCCGAAAATACCACCAGCCCTGGTGTAATTATATATTAAATATGTTTCTTAACCCTCGAAACATAGGTACGAGGCTAGTAATTACTATTAACTCTTCGAAAATACGCCATACATGCATAATTACACCTATACACAAAAGCATCTATACAGATGAGAGGATATGAGGTCAGATGACTCTTTTTAAGACATTTTATGAAATAACATTTGATTTTAGAAAAAGCTTGAAAATACAACATATTGTTATTCATTAAAAAAAATATATAGTTTTTTCATTACAATACATATTTCACAATATTTACATAATATTATAATATCAAAAACAGACGCAATACAAATAAGAATTGGATAATAATATCCTCTAAAATCAGGTCCACACGATAATAATAAAAAGCGATAGTAGCAATCGTGACAGTTAATATCATAATAGTTATTGAAGAGACTGTCACCATGAGAACAATGTTTCAGTTTCTGTCACAATGTCATATGTGTAGTTTATTAAATATATACCTATACATTTTATTATTATAATGTATAGGTAGATGGTAGTTGCTATATATTTTATAAGCTCATAAATTTGTATATAATTTATAGAACTATTATACAAATAGGCGTAACTAGAACTTTGAATTTGAAGGACTTGAATCACAACTAAAATTATTATTATTTTTTTTTTTTTGTATAAAAATGACATTTTTTTCGAGTCATTTTATTTATATAATGGTATATTTATACCATAAAACGCATATTTTTAAACCCCCGTAACCTAACTCAAATATATACAATAAAGTTACGTACACGCCACTACTTATGTAGACTATGCATTAAAGTATTTATGATGATAAAAATGTAAGTACATAATTATAGTTTACTATTGTAAAATATTAAAATTGTTAAAGATTATGATTTTTTAGATAAAACAAACAAAAATACTAATTACATTATATTCTTAATACATTAATGTACTAAGTACTGGGTATATTAGCTATATGTATATGTTAAACTAAAAACCAAGATCATTAATTTAATAGAAAGTAAAAATTTATTAGAGTTCAACTATTCTTAGATAGGTTAGACTTTACCATATTCACTATCCAAACAATTTAAACAATAGACGCAAATTTCCAGTTTAAGTACACTCCTACGTTTTAAAACAGATATTATGGTGTATACAAAACTATTTATTCTTTCGCAAGTCTCTAAATTTACTTTACTACATTTATAAATTAAGAAAAATGTAGATAGTTTTGTGTTCTATAATATGGTGTTATTTTCAACATGCGAATTAAAATGGCCAAAGTGTTTTATTAAACCAATATACCAATTTCACGCATAACAATAAATTCACTATATTAAATCATTTATATTCTAGTAACTAAAAAATAATATTTTTAATTTATCTGCTCTAAAATGTTATTTTTTTTACTTTCAATACCTAACTTATATTACACAAATTTTAATGATATAATATACTTAATGCATAATATCGTAAAAACTATAATAATAAAATCGTGGTTTCGTAATAAATAAAAACTAATAATTATATTGACCTAACACGTTTGTATTTATGTTTTTATACCGAAATTCATATATTATTGTTGAGGTCCGGAATTCTATTTGATACAAAATTAAATATTTTAAATGAATATATTCGTGGTCACTAATGGAATGTGAGTGTACTCTGCCAACATATATGTATATTATAGTAAAACAAACGTCATATGTACAGTGCAAAAGTGCAAAACTGATTTTTAAAAAAAAGAGAAAGTAATAAGTATTAATATATTCCCAATTGTTCTATTCAAAGAGTCATTCATTCGATTCTATTTTATTTTTATTATCAAAATGTTTGATCAAACTCATAATACAAATATCATCATCGTTATACCAAAGTAGGTATAAGTATACACGTAATATAATATGATACGGTTTTTTTTTAGGCTTAGAAAATAAGGATTATTTGATTAATTATATTTTGAGACTAATTACACAGACAAAAACAATAAAATAAAATTATATATGATATAAAATAAACTTAGTGGATTATGGAAAAATTCTCAAAACTATTAAATTTTATGTATTCTAATATTTCATAAAATCAAATAAAAGTTGTTTTTTAGTTATCCAATCAAAAATGTTAATTCAACGCACAATTCGAATATTGTAGATCGTCCTTCAAATATTATAGAATAGGACTGAAAATGTCTATTGTTCACCAACCGTTTAGTCCATAACAAAAAATAAAATGATAAGTATATTAATGGCTCTGCTAAAAACGTTAATAATAATTTAAAGAATATTAAAATTACCAAATTCTTTTAACTTAAATTTCTTATGAGAAATGTACTTCCAATTAATAAAAATAATAGTACCTCTACCTTCATATGAATAAAAATTAGATATTTTTTTATGAATAAATATTTAATAAAATAAATAAAATCTTTATGCTAAATACGAACATAAGAAATTATTTAGTTGATAATAGGTATTATTTACAATTTATAAGTTTAAGAACGAAAAAATATCAATCGTATAATGAGGTTAAACAATTCGGAGAAATTATGTTATATAATTTTCAAATAGGTACATTATAAATATTCATTAAAATTTGCTTAACAATTGCAAATCACATAATAAATTGAAAGAAAGTAATCACTGCCAAACCAATTATTATTAAACCTATTAAAAACACTAACAGTTGAATAGTTAATTGTATTCATAAAGTTAGCGTCCAAAATTATCGAATATAATATTATACAAATCAAAATTATGAAATAAAAAATTATAAATAAATAAGTAGATATGAAAGTGAATTTGAAAATATTCATTCTACGATTTAAAATAAAAAGGTAATTCAAAATATTATTTACTTAAAATTAAAATTATACTTATTCTTAATATAAATAATTTATAATCATTAATTTATCAAAGAATAAAATTTAAATATTTTAAATTGTAACTAATAATTTATTTTCAAAAACTACTTATAAGTTATAAAATATTGATTGACTATTTTACAATAGGAATAATGTTATTTTTCATGTTTCGTTTAATGTATTAAAAATGAATTGATGTTGTCAAGACCTTCATCATAATAGGCCACTTATTATTTAATAAAATAAAAACCCCTTTATAAAGTATACTAAGTAGTACTGCTGTACTAATATAAATAAAATATTTAAAAATATTTAGGAGTAGGTTTAAAATAATATAGCAATATGAGGTTTTAAATACTTTAAATAAAAATAAATAAATACAATAATCCTGTCTATTACTATCAAAAAAAAACGATTCGGTAATAAAAAATATACGATAGCATAGATATAAATCATATTAATGCATTCTATTATTCATATAATTATATAAATATTCAAATTAGTTACAAAACAAAACAATTACAAATCATTAAATATTTTTCTTTTTTTAAAATAATAAAAATATTATTAGCCCCATAAATTAGTTCATTTTCATTTTTCGTACAACAACAGTTGTTTGCCAATATATCGAAAAATTCAATATGTTCTGAAATGTTGCCAATAACTTTGAAATGTTTTGTGAATAATTAAGGAAGGATAGTAATACTAAGTTATCCAGAGCGCAAAGTAATGACTTATGTAAGTCTCCACAAGATAGTTGGACGAGTATCAAAAGTGAAAGTTTAGAAATAATCATTTCAAATATGTGATCTGCCTTTGTTATGCATCCACAACTATCTTTAAGGATATTATTTGAAATAAAAACTAGGAAGTTTAAAAACTATTTATACACACTAATCAACTAATTTAATTAATATTATAACACCGCGGTAATAAGTTAAGTAAATTATTGTAGTTTATAAAGTTGTTTGAAGATCTAGATAATAATAGTAATAATATTATTAAAACATTTAACGTATTTAATATACTTTTAATAAGTAATTATATCATTTTAAGTATAAAATTTAAAATAAATACATAAAAAAATTTTTTTTTTTAAATTAAAAACAAAATTTTGATTTTATAGAAACAAACAACTATACTTGTATAATATTATATAAAACTAAATAACTGTGAAAAGTATTTTTGTTGTATAAATTATTTTTTACGAGCGTAAATGTTTGGTAATCATTTGATCGTCACACTATTAACAATCCTTAATAATTTAACAGAATTTATTTCATCGATAACTAGTCCATGCATCAATAGAAAATAAAATTAAATTCTACACGACATTTTAAACAGTTTCCGAAATGAAAGCTATTAGTGAAATTTAAATATACCATTTGTGTTGCGGTTTATAGCATTCTGATCTTGCTTGAGTAATCAATTTAAACCATCAAATATATTACTACAAAACAGATTATCAATAATCAATGAATATATTTTTTTCCAATAAATAATAAAATAATTTAAGTTAATCATAATTTTTTTTTTTTTTTTTTAGGCGTTATTGCAAATTATAATATTTCATAGTACCTATACATTTCAAAATATTATTCATAATGTAACAATACACCTATTAACTAAAATTGAAATATTGTGATGAATTAAACAACGTCCAAGCGATAACAAATTGTCTAAGCTTTTTTTGCTGTCGCTACATTATAACTTCCATCTCCACTGCAGTCGCATGATCATAATTATTATACTTTGGTCTCAAAATTAAATCTAGGCCCAAAGTTTTATATAATAATATATACAATCCGGTGGTGTATTTTTTCTGACAGATAAATTATCTGTTCAAGTGAAGTGGTAGTTCGGAAGAGACACGAGAGAGAGAAGATGATGGTTGCATACTATCGATCGCTGTCTTCCACTAGTTTGGAATACAAGTGCACATGCACATACACTAACTGACACACTGTGCACGTACAATAAATTTCCACACGAGGAAAAATCCCTACATTCAGTCTCCTACAGTGCCAAAAATGGGTAAAGGAAGCTGGTTGTGACGAAAAAGATGGTGCTATAATAGTTAGTATCGGTGGTGTGTGTGATCTATATACGCGAGTAAACGCATATTATAATATTATATACGTGGGTGCTGGCAAAACGGAAATGACTTTCGTATTACTAAATTGTATACGATTATCAGTCTCTATAAGTTTTTAGGTACAAAAAAACATTTTACATACTATGTGTGTTGGTCGATGACGAAATATTATTTTATAATATAAAGCTGATACGTTTACAATACGGCACCAAAATATCGCATGTTGAAATAAAAAAAATGATATCGAAATGGTTTTATTATGTTACAAACTTCCCACAATCGTATGTATACAGGCGTACAACTTCCCGCAATATATGTATATCTCTAAATTATTTACAGAGTCGAATACGTTAAATTAGTTTTCCTCGACTTCGTTATGACATTTTTTTATGAAAATACTACTAGAAATAAAAATAATAAAATACTGTATACACTATACTTAATAAATATTCAATGCAATGCATATACAAAAATTACTTTTATTTTACATAAATATTATATCAATTATAAAACTAATCCATAATAATAGATGAAGGAATAAAAAATAAATAAATAGTGTCTTGAAAATAAAAACTACTTTAATTATGTACTTAAACTTTTTAAAATTTTAGGCCATTGGTAAAATTAAAACAAAAACACTAAATGGGTAGTAAATAAAGAGAAAACTTTTTTTCATAAACAACTTTATGAGTCTTACATTTATTGTATATTAACATTATTATAGTTTTTAGTTTTTATGCTATAACTACGACGTTAAATACCATAGATGCAATATACTTTAACGTATTGCTTGGCTACTCAATTGAGTTTTTATGTAGGGTATACATTATGAATTGTCACTCAACTAAAAAATTTTGCTTTATGACTAATGACATTGGACTAGTTTTCACTAAAAGTATTTAAACATCGAATGACAAAGATTTAAAAGATTTATCTTTGGCTTTGTAGAACTTTATATAAACACGGAAAAAAACTATTTACTCCGTAATGACATTTTAAGAATAACGCAAATAATTAAAAACGATTTGTTCACCAAATTGTTAAGCTTATACAAGCTTATATAATAATTTTATAATTAATCATCAATAACAAATTATTAGGTAAAGCGTTTAACTTTTCAAAAATTGATTAAAATTTATACTAACAATAATTTAAGTGTTAAAATAAGGAACTATTATAATATATACATAATACATATCTGATATACATATACAGCTAGTATTATAATATTTTCTTCGTCTAATTTGTGATAAACCTTGACCTTCTCAACAAAAACCAGTAATTGAAAGTTTCACTTAAAATGATTACAACATACTACATTTATACTGTAAATACAACAAGACTTAAAAATCGAATGTTCACTACACCAAAATAATATTGAATTACCATCTAACTATACTTAATAACAAATAAAATAATATTTGAAAACCATTACACATATATCATAATAAGATACTTAAATATTTTGTCAAACTCGTCATTACGCGTAATTGAAAAAAAAATTATACAAATAATAACCATAATAATAACATTTTAACAACTTAAGTAAGAATAAAATGTAAAACTTTTATAAATTACAAATTTTCAAATAACACATTGTTATTTTATTTTATTTTTTTGGACAAATTAATTTTGCTAACAATAGATTAGGTGCACAATAAATGCTTATAGCAAACGCAACGGCTAAATGGAAAGAAAGTCTAAACAGGTATTTCCAGAAGTATCAAGCAATACTACTTTTACACAACCGTTTATTTAAACAACTACTAGTTTTACAGAAAAGATTGTTGAGTACTTTTAGTTGACTATGATTATGAGTAGGTACTCGCTATAAGTATTAAAGTACGTGTATTAAATACCTAAATATTAATTTTATTCGTTACATCAATTTATCGATACATCTTATAAATTCAAATTTCAAGTATTTTTTTAAATTTAAATTTAGTTTTTATAAAATAGTTTTAATTATTTAAATGAATTAATTATGAATTATTCATTTTTAACCACTTATCATCCATTATATATTTATTTTACGTTGAAATTGATAATTTTCTCATTTTGATATCATTTAAAAAGAAATGTTATAAAATAAAAAAATGTTAATTACAGCAAGAATAAACTCACTATAGAATAATATTCACATACGTCAATAAAACAATTTCTTTGTCAGCTATATAAAAAAATGATTTTAAGAAAAAAATATATGTACGTAAGAGATGAAAATGTTCCAACTCACGCACATCAAACCAAAAATAATTAAAAATCCATTGACATGTAATATTCTTACTGCGTTTTTTGTATAGATTGAAAAAAACACTATTTTAAGTTACACAAAAATATGTTTCAAATGTGCGTGCGTATTCTAAATACCTATCCACAAAAACAACCCTGATGTACCTCACTAGTACGTTAATTTCAATTGAAATACATTCAAAGTTACATTTATACTTTGACACAAACAATATGCAAAAAAATAAACTATGTAAAAACTAAAAGGGCTTTTTCACATCAAAGAAGTGATCTCGTAAATAAAACCTACTTCCTTTTTAACTCAATTTTTTTTTTTACATTATCAGAATATTCCTTTATTTCCTCATTATTTTACCACAACCTCGGTTCTTCGCAAGATTTAATGACAAATAATTACAACAGTCGGGTATGCCAATATAGTTAATATACTAATGCTAGCAACCAACCTTATAATGATATGGACATAATAGTTATAATTATAAATTATAATATTACTCTCCTTTTTGTTTTTATGCATATCATCCTAATTACACCATCATCGCTGTGATTACAATATAGTTGAATCACGCCGGAAACGCGATTGTTATGTAGGCATATACGATTACAAGATCAGGAGACAGTCATGTGGTAATATTGTGTTGTTATTATGGTCCCGTGCAATTACCTTATAAGCCATAATCAGTCCTGATAGTTAAGTCTAGGTCAGATCATATTATTATTATTGTTTATATAAACCTACCTATAATATACAAAGTACATACTACATATATGATACAAGTGTATTAAATAAAACGTAAATATTTTGCTTAAAAACACAATCTAGCAATAATCGTATCGATAAAAAAAACGATCAGAATCATTTAAAATAATCTATAGGGTGTTTCCCAAGTGTTTCCTTCCTTTTATTTTATTTTTTTTTTTTGCCCATAATCGACCTTCGTCTTATAGGCGTGACTTGCAAAAATCACAATCTCTCGACCTTCTCTAAAGCTGATTTACATAAAGGGAGAAGTATTTACCAGACACACTTTGTTTTTCCATTTGTACAGTGCACCAAATTTTGAATACAATTTTTATCACGACTGTAGTCCGGATTATAGTCGTTTATACACATTTGTTTTTTATTATTATTCAAATCTGCACGATGTGCATTTTGTAGTAAAAATAATTACTTTCCATTTCATACGTATTACAGTAACTTTAGCCGAACAATTAATGACGTATAATGTATACATATATAATATATATATATACATAATATATACGTGTGTGTGTGTCTGGGCTAATGTATTTATGGTTATAACTAATGTTTAATTACAAATAGCTCGAAACCGGTTAGGTACACATAAATTCTAAACCCAGAAATCAATACAAAAAAACCTTCATGGTCAATGATGTATATCACTATAGTTGATTTCTAATATATTAGTTCATAAGAGCACAACTTGAAGTTTCACTCATGGTTTTTATTTTATATTTAAATTACAGAAAATTACCAAGTGAAATATTTTAACACATCTAAATTAAATGACGTTTAGTGATGAACATTAATTTATCACTCCTAAAAACTAATTTGCATAACATTTTAAATATAAAATACATACACTTACAATTTAACTTAACTAGATAACGATCTTTTAAGTATAAATTGTATAATTTACGTCACTAAAATAGATAAAGAAAATGGTTTGTTTTTGTTGTAAAGTTTAAGACAATATAAGAATATTTTTATTCGTATATTCAAGTTTACGAGTACATTGAATGTCTTAATAAAATTTAATAAAATATCCTATCACCATTTCTTAGCTCTTAACCCACCCACGCTAAAATAACATACCCTCATAATAATTTTCATTTCTTTATACACAGTTTTTGTTATGTCTCTTATTCAATGCACAACACGTACATCATCTGAAGAACCCGTACTCTATAGCTGATTTACCACATTATTGTAAAACTTTACTACAAAAGTTTAGAATACTTCTCCATTACATAAATTTCATGTGGTCTAACTCCGCTTCAACGATATTTTATGCTCTAAATCGTTTTCGCTCTAATTTTCTTACATAATCCAAATTTCTGAGTTTTCAACACTATTGGTTCACATTTAAAGTAATTTTCTACTTTCTTATCTTTACAATATTAATATAATATTCTCTTCACATAATTTAAACTCAAATTCAGCAGCTAATAATAGTTAAAATGCTACAACTATTATTTTCTTAAAATGACCAAAATCTACAAATTAGACAGTAATAAATTGTTAGAAAAAATAATAAAAATAAATATTGAACATAATAAAAAGTAAAAATTTAAATGATAATGGCAAATTTAAAAAAAAAATACTAGGTACACAATTTCCTTGAACTATCGTGTTTCTATGATATATGAAATAGGTATTATCTTTGCGGTCTGCTAACTACACTAGGTACAATAATTACCATCGCTCCTATACAATTTAATATTTATATGCATTCTAAAACAGCGGTTCTCAACCTTTTTGTATTCACGTACCACCTACACAGTTTGACCACCTGACCATTTTTTTGCTTTTTAATAATGTATACGTTTATATGTTTTTTATAAAAGAAGATTTTTTTCGCGTACCACCTATGAGCTTTCCACGTACCACAGGTTGAGAACCGCTGTTCTAAAATAATAATACCGAATACGTAGATTAATAAATAAAAAATTGAATTTTGTTTAGACCTTATATTATTTCAATTATTTTAGCTACATTAAAATAGTTCAAAATATTCAAATCCAAATTATTTTAAAATATACTTTGTAAAACTTTGGAAAAGCAAATTAAAACATAAAAACAGAATAAAATATAATAACGCACACTATATATATATAAAAGAGACCCCAGTACCACTGGAATATCGAGCAATGAAGTACTGCTTATTATACCACTGATTTTGGTCATTTTATTTTTATTCTTCTTCAGCTCTCTTCCAACCAAGTAACAAATGGACAGGCGGTTAATGAGTTTCATCACGCTACCAGGACATATTATATACTTATTACTATATATGACCAGCGAAATTGCACAATTCAGGTAACTGACGAAAAAAATAAAACTAAATAATTTCTCCTTGCTCTCAAAAACCACACAAACATTTCACCGAGTACTCAATATACCTAAATGCGAACCTTGGCTGCTACCAACAGCCCTGCACTCAACTAGAACAACACGACTATTGGTTGTTCACACAGCGCGGTGGTGTACTTGTAACTTATGTAAAGACCTTGAAACGTTGAAACCAACAATAAAAAAAAATTGGTGAACCAATGTATGCACTAAATATACAAACATAAAATACAGATCGATAGATTGAAAACTCTAAGAAAAGTTCGAGTATATTATTTTTATCGAACAAATTTAAAACTAACAACTTGCACATATGATACATGAGTTAATACAATATTTACCAAAACAAACAGTTCAAACCCCGGGTGATTTTTTTTCATCATAATTGTTGCTTTTAAAAAATCAATACAATAAATACCTGCTTACTTATCAACCAATAAATTAATAAACATGATCACAGATTAATATGAAATGGACAATTGCGTTATCCAGAAGGTATTCAACAACACATTAATATTAATATTGTAGGTACTATAATAATAATGAATATATGAGATAATAGCTATTAATTATTATAGATTATCAATAATATAGATTACTACAATAGACAATGACTGTTTTAAATCTTAACATTCACCATTTAACGATTTTTAGAATAATACGACATGATGAGATACATTCTTCTATATATTCGGTTACTATCTATTTATTAAGTAATACTTATGGTTATGACTGGTTTTCATGTAATTAAATAAAAATAATATAATACAATCAAATATATATATTTATATATATAATACATTATTATATTATGGGTTCAAATTTAAATAAGACATGTGTCATTTTTAAAAAAATTCAGCTCAAAACGAGTAATTGTTTTAAAACCTTCGACAAAATGTAATTAATAGAAATCCATTGACAGTTTTAAAAATAATCCAACACAGTCATCTACCATTATAATTTATAACAAAATATAAAACGTTTTTTTTTCCTTTTTCTTTTACTAGTTAGTTAATAGTTTAATTTATTTTACGATTTCATTTTAATTAATTTGGTTTCATTTAAGTCAATATTTTTCTATAATAACATATTTTATATTATTATTTTTAAAACGACATACTAATACTTTTTTTTCTTATAATTTAGTACTCATACATAAAATTATAAATTATAAACTGTGTATAATTTTCGAAATAAAACATAAAATAATAGTACGAAATAGATAGATTATAATATTTAAGTATTAACCAATAAATATCTATTAACTATAAGCGTCAATAATGAATAAACTAATAGTTCTAAGAATTGTAGGCACAATATTTCCTTTAAAAAAAATATATTCACAAAAAATCTTTGGAAGCAGTAAAACTGAATATAGAATGATATTAAAATATGATTTAATTAGTCTTAAAAAAACATAGTAATTTATAGAAAATTAAATTAGTAAATACAGTTATTAAAATTAAATAATTTACATAACAGAAATTATCAAGATAATAAGTGTTGTAATTGACTTAATTTTTATTTATTTATTTATTTTTTATAACATATATTTTTCAAAAGTTATGAAAATACAAATACAATAATTGATAGATAAAGTCAGTCGTAACATAACATTTACTGTGATATTTTGGTTTTGTATATTTACAATGTATACATGTGTTTTAAATCGATTAAAACGGCTACAATACCACTAATACCGAAACAAGATAATCTTTTTTTACGTTTATTCATCAGATAAATCTGTCCTTCGAAGAGAAAATCACATTGATGGTAGTATGAATAACATAATCACTAGGGATCTGTCAGAACAGTAACTGCCCTCCCAAACGGGCTCGAAAATTCGAAAACTTTGCAACAACATGCAGTCCCGTGGTATCCATTTACAGTAATAAAACCGCATAGAGCCCTGCGAGTGAGATCCAGGAATAGTTCTTGTTTTAAGAGTTCTAACATGCATCATTGTGACTTGTGAGCAAAAATTATCGTTTCTTAGTACATAACACACACAACCTATATGTGAACCGCATTTTAAACTTGTTTATTCAACACGCGAAATTTAATAATAACTTATAAATCAAGTTTGGGTCTAATGAACAAAATTAACTACCGACTCGTGTCAAAAATGAAATGAGCAAAATCAAAAAAAAAAAACAATAATGCGATTTAGCGAATATTAAAAATAATATCTCGTCAACTTGTCTCTTTTAAAGGCCCCAAATTAAGAAAACTATTATTATTTATACTATTAACTATCATAAGTTGTTTTAATCTAAAAATATGTATCATTTAACAAAAAACAAAAATTAATCACTAATTATATTAAATTCTGTAAAATTACTGTTTTTTTAGAAGACGCATATTTAATTTCAAACACCACAACATTGTTTCAAACGTCAGTTTGTTTCATAAAAATATAATATTTTTACGAAATATTACTGAGTTATACGTTATAAGCATAAATTTCACCATGATTAAATATATCATTTATTTTAAAATGTATTATTCAAGATATCAGTTAGTTACCATCTTAAAATAATTATATTTGGTATTAAACATCGTCATTATAAAGACAGATCATAAAATAAAATGCATGAATTAACTTATTAATTAATAATTCTAATACCTACGTATAAAATATAAATACAGTTAGTTTAATCTTAAGAAAAAAATAGATAAAATAACCAATCTATTTAATGCAACTTAACATTTTTAAAGCTCTTCTATAAACAAAATAAATCGTTCAAAACTTCATAAAATAACGTACAATTACTTGTAAAAAAATTGTAGTATAAATACATCATTTCTCATTCCTCTAAACATCTAAAAAATTATTATAAGAACATTTTAACTTTTTTTTAAACTGATCCAACGATTATTCATTATCTTATAACGTAGGTAATTATAATTTAAAAAGAAATATATTCTCAGAAAAAAAATTAAATAATATATATAACATATAATACATATCATAGCTTATAACTAGTTATTAACTAATGAATATCTCTAACAAGCTAAACAAAAAAATCTCAACGATTTTACTGCAACGATCAAGTCATAACATAGTCAAAGCGTAACATTTTACATACAATTATTACATAGGTAGTGAAAACCACTTGAACGGAACTAGTCATAACTGTATGATAAATTGATTGCAAGAAATTAACTAATCCAAGCGATTTAACAACACCATAATAATAATTTCAGGACTAGGATAACAAGTTTAGATAAGCACATTACTGTCTGATGTATTATGTGCCATCCGTTTGACTGTATTATATTTATCGCGATAACTCCTTATCCTCGGAGAAGAGCTAATCCAAATTTATCAGTGAAATTCATTTAATTAGAACGGAAACTTCCTGATTGTATACATAATCGAATTCGAAAAGTTTCGGAACAACTTTACGTTTAACGTTATGCACAAGTTACGTGAGATGAAAATCAGAAGGATCTAACTTCAAGATGCTAATTGGCAAGAAAAAAATATTTACCATTCGCCCTCGATCGAAACATTAATTTTATACTATAAACTTTCGACAAAATTAATATTATTTTAATAAAGTTTATGTTTTTAACACTGAACCTAACGTCAAATTATTACAGATAACATATACAGTGTTGAATCCAGATATACTTATAGATATCGTACTTCCAGTATAGAAACTATCTACTGACTGTATCAACATTCACCAATGAAAAAAAATGAGCCCCCCCCCCCCAGAGAAATTTTCTGGATTCAACACTGAATATATAGCAATGCAATGACTCGTTTAAAAGGCATAAAATAAATAAATTAACATATTACAGTTTCAATTATTTAAGCTTCTATGTTTACAAACAATTACTATAAACAATAAATTATTAGATATTAAATATAGAGTACCACTATAATCACAAATAACTAACAGTTTAAACTGTTTCAAGCAGAGATTAATTCAGATATACCTATAGCCTATTTATTTTTATTGAATATCAATTGTAATTTGATTAATTAAAATTACAGATTTCACGATACTTTTGAAGAAAATACTAACACTCTTTATAGAGTTAAAACTTATAGGTTAAATCCAATATAAATAACTGTTAAGCCAAGTACCTACCTACGATTATCAAAAATTAAGTTTTTACTAAAACATTCCAATCATGGTAACTGGATCAATATAATACATAAAAAAAAAATTAACACCAAAATGAAATAGGATTTGTAGACATTTAAATATAATATAATATAACCTAAGTAATTTAAAGCCAGCAAATAAATATAATGTTTTATATATATACATAACTAATATATACAATTATGATTTATTTAATTAAATGTGTATTATAATATACGAATTGTATACGCATAATAGTGGTATAATCACCTAAGTATTAAATGAAATAATAAAATATTTAAATTTACTAGTACTATATTTTCGAGGAACATTTAAATCGAGGGATTGCTATCATTATTTATTGTATACTTAAAAATTACCGGGTTTAGTTAAATAAGTCTACAAAGTAAAAACCATAAGCAATTAAAAGTAAGTCTAATTATTAAACTAGATTTAAGCAGTTTTATGTTACAAGTCAAATTATGTTTTATAAAAATAGATTCAAATGTCTTAATTAAGATTTTGATACTATGAGTGTTTGAATTTTTATAATACTTAAAATTTCAAACATCATTCATAGATAAAAAAAAAAAAAGGTGAGCATGTGGGTTTTACTTTGCTGAACAGTTGCAGGTGTCGAGTAGGCCACTGTAATGGATGTGTTAAATCTGAATCCAATGATACATCATTGTATACGAAAAACGATTCTAAGCGAAGACGATCTGTCAACCTATATCACTAAATACATTTCTTGATGTGTTTTTTGATATTTCTACTAAAGTAATTTATTGTGCTACAGTAGGTAAATTTTTTTCGCCGTAAACATAAGCTCTTATAATATTAATATCTTAAAATGAATTTACATACTCGTGTAAAAAATTGTTATGATTTTGAAAGAATTTTGTCAAAATTTGAACCTCAAATAATGTATACAAAAAAATATGTACGTATTACGTAAGTATGTATTTATAACGTTTTCGTACAGATATAAGAACAACTTACGTGAAAAATTGTATTCAATTTTCATGAATTTTAATAAGGTGAATAATTTTTAATAGGCAATTTTAAATAGGTATATTAAAAACAAAAGTAAAAAAAGCGGGCAAGTGGGCAAGTACAGCTCTGCTGTACATTAGGTGCCGTGCGGATCACTATTATATATTATAGGAAAGTTAAATTTGAATCCAATGATAATTATCATTGTATACGAAATACGATTCTGAACGAAGATGATTTGTCAGCCTAGGATATAATTTTCAGTGGTTGGTGAAAAAGGTGGTTTATGTTTTAATGGCCTGAATACATCAAAATTTAAGTTTTATTATAATTATTATTAGCTAAACTTATGGAAAATCTTGTATTAAATTTTCAACTCTTAGCTACTTATACAAAAATTTGTATGAATTATACCTACAAAATAATTTGCAAATATTCATGGTTTTGACAAATTTTCATCAATATTTGAATTTCAAATGCTAATAAAAAAAAATTGTGCCTATGTATTCTTATAATTTTTTGATCACTATAAGAATAACTTATGAGGAACTTTGTATTAAATTTTCAAGTATTTTTATAGGGTCAAAATATTTTATTGACACTTCAAAAAAAAAATTTCAGAAAAATTGAAAATTTCAGTTGACTATAAATTGCGCAAAAAATTCAAAATATTTTGAAAATTAAATCACGTAAAGGAAACACCAATCTTAATCGTTTGGGGATAAATCGTTATCGTTACGCTACTTCGTAAAAATTTAAAATTCAAACGCACTTAAAATTTTTCCTATAATGATGATTTGAGTTTTCTCTATAGATACTTAAAGGAAAACTTATGGAAAACTTAGTGTTGTATTTTTAATCCTTAGTTATTAGCACAAACAATTTTATGATTTTTCAACTTCAAAATTACTTGCAAATTTTCGCGTTTTCGACAGATTTTGTAAAAATTTGAACTATAAACGTTTATAAAAAAAAATGTGACTAACGATTTTTAATTTTTTTTTAGCTATAATAAGAACAACTTATAAGGGACCTTGTATTAAATTTTCAAAGTTTTTGGTCATCCAACATTATTTTATCGACACTTCAAAAAAAATTTCTCAAAAAAAAAAATCGAAAATTTCAGTGATCTATAAATAACTCAAAAAAAGTCAAACATTTTTGAAAATTTAACTGTACCTATAAAGATAACAATAACATAACAATTTGGTGATATTTTTAAGTATTTACAGTGATTAGTTTTTGAATTACAACCATATGAAAAAATCGATTTAGTCGAAAACTGGTTTTGCGTAAAAATTCCCGTTTTTCTGTTACTTTTTTAGGGTTTTTTCTGACGCTTTTGAAAACTATTGGAAATTTTTGACTTTTGACCCCCCAAAGCACCAACTAGATTCACTTTCCTACCAGAAACAGGTGTTACTTTTTAAAATCGAAGCACTTTTACTGCTCCAAAACGTGGTGGCAGACAAAAAAAAAAAAAAAAAGAAAAAAAAAACACACATCATTGTAAAATCAATACATTCATCACTTCGTTCAGAATCTAAAATTAAAAACTTGAAATGTCTATAAATGTATAAATTACTCAAATAAAATCAAAATACTTAGACATTTTTATCTTGTATAGAAAATAATAATACCTAAATACATTCAGTGAAAATCTATCAGTGTATCTATTTGTTTTAAACTACAAAAAATAACAAAATCGATTTTGTCACAAACTAGTTTTGCGTAAAAATTCTTATTTTAATATTATAATTTGTATAATATTTTTTTCTTTCTATTAATTTAAAAAGTTCAAAAAAATTTAATGTTTACCTCTTATAAAGAGAAATTAGACCCAATTTATATCAAAATTCTTTCTCAAAGTTGAAAATCGGAAAATATTTTGACTACTTATCGTATATATATAATATATATATAAACAAAATAAATCACACACGTCATTGTAAAATCAACACATTACACTCAGAATCTAAAATGTATAATTTGCAAGTTAAATGTATTATACATGGTTATAATAATAAAAATCAATTTTTTAGTGTTATATAAAGTTAAAGTGAATAATACATTTCTAATTTGGCATAAGTGCCGAATTACGCAATAATTCAAAATGAATATAAACAATTAAAGAAAATCACTGTCTTTGAATTTTCTGATTTTGAAAAATAATTTATGAATATAAAATAAAATGTAACCAATAATTACCTAGGTAATCATATTTAACTCGGTTAAGTTATCGATACTAAAACTGTAAATATAATATCTTGGTAAATAATACCTAAAACCGAGTATATGACGTAATAAACAACAGAAGAAAATTTAATAAAACAAATTAATATTTACAAAACTAAATAATATAAAATGTAAACCAAAAATATAATTAAATAATATTTTATAAAATCAATATTGATAAGACAATTTGTATTAGGTAGTAGCCATGACAACACAATTTTTGACGGACTGCCACAATGGGTAGTTAGGGGTAAAATAGATATTCTAAACGTAACATAGAAACCTAAGTCCTAAAACAATACATGTTCAATTGAGTTAATACAGCCAAAGTACTTATTACTTAAATTACCTATTAATTAAATCAAGACTTTAAATGATAAAACTAACTTCACATTAAATTAAAAACGTATACCTAGTACCTACATAACATTATGCAATTCAATGTATTATAAATTTGATTACATAATAAAATATTTTGATATCATATGCATAAACTATTTTTAGATATATATAATTTGAAAAATATCATTAACTTTCCAATAAATTATTTGTAATTGGATGTATCTGATATCTTATATACCCACTATGATATTATATTTAGCGTAATTTTATCTAATAATACATTGCTAATATTAATTAGTTTAAAACTAATATTGATCATCTATAAAATATTTTGTACATAAAATATATGTAATTTGAGTACGTCATATTCAATGATAATGAATTGATATTTGTAAGATCTGACATATTTGTTTACTGATCCGAATTATTATGACTGAAAAAAACGTTATAATAAAACGGGTATAGATACCCTAGAGTAACGCGATTCTAATGTCATTTCACTATAGATATTCTATTAGTATAGTATGACTTGTAAGTAATTCGATTTAAGAAAATTAGTTATATTTATATTTTATTGAGATATTTAAAAAATCGTTTCGGTCCGGTTTATAATTTTACCATTCGTTCCAGCCTAACATTTGAATATTTTAAATAATATTCACACGTAGGTAATTAAATTACTCGTGATAAAAACTATACATCATTTTAAATATTCTGAACAAAATATGTACGTCATGAATAACTAAATGTACACAAGGTATAAATACTTAATAATTTTTAACTGGTTGGGTAATAATAAATTATTAAAGAAGTATAAAAATTGTAATTATAAATAATATTACTAGAAACTGAAAAAAAGATTATAATCAAACCGAATTTTTAAGAGAAAATAAACACAATTCATTATTATTTTATTTTAACATCTTTTTATTCTTAAACATTGATGTATATTTGGATGCGTGGTCTCATATCTTGATTATCAGTATAAACAATCACTGTACCTACCTAGTATACCTATATATATTTATCGCGGCATTGTTATATATTTCATTCGAACTTACATATACATTTTTTAAATATTACATATTAATTAATTTAAACACTATAGGTAACAAATATTGACTATATGATGAACATGTGAAAATTTATCTACTATAATATAGTAAATATATAATGAATGTAAAACAATAATAACTTATACAAATTTAATTATAGGTACTAAATAAATATATATTTAACATATTTTGACGACCTCTTTATAGCACAAACCCCAAAACCACAAATACCGAGTATCAACTTAACACAAAATATATATATAATATATATATATATTATAAAAACTAAAGTAAATACATTAAATCGTGGTATTCAATCCGTGTGATTTCTTGAGTTTCTTCACAATCAAACCAAATATAACTAGCCATTATTAACTCAGTATATAAGACGTTTTCTATTATTCAACTTAAACGAAAATTTGGACTTATAATTTTTACACATCTCTTAATCAATAAATGTAAATAAAATAGTTTTGTGCTTTGAATGAAATTATAAACTGCAAAACTACAGTTTGATAAAGTGTTTTCAATTGTTTTTATTAATTTCCACCGTAATGATATACACTTGACATGAAATTATTATAATTATATTATACTAACCTATTTAACCAATTAATACATTCTGCAAATAATTACAATACAACTATAAACAAGTAGGTACGAATTGAATATTATTTTTTTTTTAATTTAGTATTAACACTTTCTACAAATTTTAAAATTACAAGGGATGTACCGAGGGATGTACTGTGAAATAAGACCATTCTGTTGATGAGTTAGAATTTAATTTCACTAACAGTATTTTAAAATTTATTTCCACGGATAAATAATTTGTTCGATCCACTGCTATCCAAAATTAAATTATTCTACAACGGACGCAATACAAATGGGTTGTCAATATTATCAACAAAGAATAAACGTAGCCCTCCCTTGTTATAGTATTAGCAGTATATAATTTATCCATTAACAAAATAAACAGTACCTATATCTTTTTTATTAACTTGTATTTTAAACACCTGCCTAATATAATTAATAGTATGACTACTTGAACATTTAAATTAATACGTATTCTTTTGATATAGGTACCTATTTGATATTTGTTTTAACAATAATTATAATTAATATACTTAAATATACTATATTGATGAATAATAAAAATACCATAAATATAATATGTACCTTTAATATTATAATTACATACAGTAAAAACTGCATTAATACATGAGAGATTTTAATAATTTATCAATTTTAAAAATACAGGTTAAGTATATCTTACTAGGTAGTAGGTATCTACTGTTAATATACAAAACACTGTAATAGGTACTATACACAAAAATAGTCAAAATAATTAGCGTTTCAATAGGTTAAAAACTATAAATAATACATTTGAATAATTTGTTTAGCTTTATCATTTTTAATCTTGCTTTGTTTTATTATATCTAGTTTTATTTAACCTGTTAAATTTCTGTTCAAGTTTTTTGTGGTAGTTTTAATCAATCATTGTAAGAAAATATTGTTTTTTCAGATAACTTAAATCAATTAAATTAAATTAAAATAACAGCAATTGTATAACTAACCATATATCTAATATATTTACGAAATTAGTATATAATTCAGATGCATTAAAATTTATTGTTTAGCCAAATTTCCCCAAACATTAGTTACATTTATTTACTGATTTTGTTTATTAACTTTGACAGGGTTATATACTACTCATTCAAGATAGGTTGGTACAATACGTTTTCGATAGATAAATCGTTCAATTTAAATATATTTTCAAAGATACATAACTTTTCTGCTAATAATATGAAATGTAATAACCAAAAATCGTTACCTAACAAATGAAACAGATAAATGATAATGCGGTTATTAGTATAAATAAAAAAACAAACAAAACGTGATCAAGTCATCAAGATGATTCAGTAACCATCATATTGAATTGTAGTCCGGTTAACCGCGATGAACGTAAATTATATCATTAAACGTCCGGCACGTTAAGCTTACAAAAAGTTCTAGGCTCAAAAACTTAATTAAATATTTTTGTTACAAAACATTAACTTATAAACACTAAATATATAATCAAAGTATATTATACAGAAAACTTCGATAATTCGAACTTTTACTACTCGGTACTCAAACACTTTCATAATTCGAAAAATTAAATAATTTCCTGTAAACTCGTCAACTCAAATTTGTTTTGTAACTTTTTAGTTTTAAATTATGGAAGTTGAACTAAATTTCAGATATATAATATACAATCAACATAAATATTTATATGTATGTGTGTGTGTGTGTGTATTTAATCGCGCGCGTGCGAGTGTATATTTGTAAATAATGTGATTTGTATTCAAATGAACCAAAGAAAACTTGATGCGCGATGTGGTAAAGATGAGAGACACGAAGGTGGCTAAAGAAGTATGGGAGGAGAAGGTGTCATAGTCAGTAAGAATTATGATCTTTAAGGATAACCAAAAGACTGATCGAGGTTGAACAAAAAAAAGCAATCAATCTGACACAAAGTCAACAATCAACACATAGTTATATTATTAAAAATGTACCTTCTTATTAGCTATACTTATTAAAGCCTATTTATATAAGCGTATTTTTAGTTTAAATTCTAACCCAGTTTTAATTTTTTTAATTAATGTTTTTTTGCGTGCGTTTTATAATTAAATGATTAAAAACTAACATGAATTTCACGCATCACAGGCTATTTATTTGATGAAATGAGCACAAAATGTGTATGATATAAATAAATAATAATATAACATTTATATATATATGCCAACATAAGTATAGCATGTGTATGATTGATTAATTAATTTCCATAATGAAAAGTAGCAAATATTAGATCAGACCTATACAATATATAATAAAGTACGCTATTTTTTAAAGTGAGACACTATAATACTGTCAATAAGGGGAATTTGGAATTAAATATTAAAAACGAATAACAAGTTGTAAACATTTTGAATATGTTATCTATCTCGACTTTAAACAACAATTAAACTAATGTACTGACAATGAGATGGCGATGATGGTCTGGTTATATTTGGTCAGTATCTTTCTTTGGCTCCTGTACACCAAACCAGACAGAACTAATGTAATTTGTTTTAAATTACTTGCGAATAAGAACCCCTTTTCCTTTTGCCAAGAAACAAATTATAACTCAACGATGATCGGTACGCCATTAATCTCTGTCAAAAACCGAGCAGCTCTCCAGGGAAAAAACCACTTTTCCGATTTTGAAAATTACTAACAATAATAATTCGACTCATGACGCTGATTTGTGTCTACAACCGAACGTCAAAAGCAGTTCGATGGTTATGTTTCATCCAACAAAAATTAAAGAAATACGGCATTTCATCCAAGGTTATAATGGCCCAAATCGACAAACTACTTTATTTTAATTAGTTGTAATAACTTCTATACCTATTATTAGTCTTTAAATAAAAATTACACTATTCATTAATATTTATATGTACAATAATTTATACTATTTTAAACGATAAATTTACTACATATATTTTATCTTAAACTTTTATCAATAAATATACATACATAGGAAGATAAATTACTTTTTGGAATGTAGGTTTTTTGTGTTAATCTGATAATATATTATTTTATTATAAATCAATATCAATCAACTTTTGATATATATATTAATTTAATACCTATAATATTGATTGCTATATAATAAACTACAAAATAAAATCAGGCTTACATCGCAATACAAAATAAAAACATACATCAGTAACATAGAATAAAGCTCGATATTCTGCATACTATCATATATACGAGTAGGTAGGTAGTAGGTAGGTACCTACCTACATAAACTGTAAAAGAAACAGTCGCTCATGTCATCGACGTCACTCTTTACTAAAAAATCATAATATTTTATAGTTTTACACGGCGAATCTTTTATCGAAAAAAACTCATTATTTCGAAATCTATTAATATTTTTGAAATTTTTTTTTTTAGATAATTTTTAGTAAAAAAAAAAGTGGGTAAGTGGGTACATTAGGCTCCGTATGGATCATTATTATATATTATAGGAGTGTTAAATATGAATCCAGTGATAGGTATCATTGTATACGAAAAACGATTCTGAACGGAGATGATTTGTCAGCCTAGGATATAATTTCCCGTGGTTAGTGAAAAAGGTGGTTTATGTTTTAATGGACTGAATTCACCAAAATTGAAGTTCTTTTATAATTAATGTAAGCTAAACTTATGGAAAATCTCGTATTGAATTTTCAACCCTTAGCTACTTATACAAACATTTTTATGAATTATAAGTACAAAACAATTTGCAAATATTCATGATTTCGACGAATTTTTGTCAATATTTGAACTTCAAACGCTAATAAAAAAATTTGTGTCTATGTATTCTTATAATTTTTCAATAACTATGAGAATAACTGATGAGGAACTATTTGTATTAAATTTTCAAGTATTTTGATTGGGCCAAAAAA
>VUJU01001565.1:37039-53603 GCA_009835225.1 Aphis craccivora | reverse complement strand
TTAAGTTAATTAAAACAGCGAACCAGTAAGTTAAGTTAATAAGTTAAAATTAACTTAACTCTTAACTTAACTTTTAACTTATTAACTCGTTAATGCCCAGCCTTGCATATAGTATACTTATGGTATATTATAATTAGGGCTAAGATTTATATGCAACAAAATAATTTTTTGCAACTTCTGATTATTGCGTTAGTCAGTAAAGTCCACGAATCACTTCATGGTGATATTTTTATTTTGCATATTTTGGACAAAATGCATATTATTGTATACTTTGAATCAAATAAATATTATTGCATATTTCGATTATAAAAACGTAAAAATGCATTTTTTATAGTACATTTAGTTACAAAACAATTTTACATCATGTGATATCGAACAGAATTTTAGTAAATAGGTAAATTGTAAATATATAAAAACATATTAAAGTCTAACAGAAAATCGTTGAGTTTTAAAAATGTAAAACACCATATTAGGTTAGGTTAGTCTAACCTAATTATTTCGTTTAATATATTTGAATAACATTAATAGTTAAGAATAATATTTCATTAATTTTAAAACGCGTTTTATTTTGTTTTTTTATCGTTGGTATACTTATTTCATTTTTTCGGCATATAAAATATTAATTCCATATTTTACAATTAATTTTTCATTGTATATAAATCCTAGCCCTAATTATAATGTATTTAATTTTAAATTTTAAATAAATTGAAGTTTTATTGTACCATCTACCTACGTTTAAAATTTGTACAATACACAGTTATAATATATATATATATATTGATATATTATACATTTATACAGCATGATGAAATTAATTGTAAAACGTACTATGAAAAATTTGCGCTTTATATGACAATATTGTATACCTACGAGCTACGTCCTACACCAAATAATGATTCTAATATTTACATACTTTTATTAATTATTATTATGCAATATGCAATTATGAGTATATATTCAAACTGTGGGTATGTTTAATATTTCCATTCGTTATCTATTTAATAATAACTGTTGGATATTAAAACTTAAAAGTAATTAGATAACGTTTGTAGAATTAATAGTATTATATTATTTTTTGATAAGTAAAACCTTATTTTTAGTGTAAATAATTAATAAATGGATAAATATGAATATAAATATCAGTATTATAAATATTCCTAATCAATACCTAATTTTTTAAATCCCAAAATATGGTGCCTATATTATTGTATCGGTTGGTTGGTAATAGAGCTACATTTTGTCAACCAGCTACCTGCTCCTTACACAATACCTATTTGTTTACATTGTATTACCCAGGTATTGGACAACAAATGTTTAGCACGAAAGTATACGAATGTAAAACATTTATTAAGTTTAAGTTTTAAATCTATAAAATTTAAAAATTATTATTACTTTTTTAAATAATTATACAGTATTATATTTTTATAGATACTAGGAACATAAAATTTGTCAAACAATTGTTTATTTTAAAAAAAAAAAAACAATAATGCGATACTGCAGATTTCACAAATTCATATTTTGGTTTTTTTCTCTTTCGTATTTTATAATTTTATTAAAAATATAATTCTTTTTTATTAAATAATTTTGTTATCTGGCTTTAAATAAAATCGTACACTTCTAAAATAGTGGCAAAATTACCTTTTTGAAAAAGGTTCGTTGTGGTCCAATTAATGGGCGCTCATTATATTATATAGGTATTTAATATTTATACTCGCAATTTCCTGTTTGGGTATTATAATATTGTAGGTATATAATATCTATATTATAAAATATAAATACATTTATAAACCTATAATTAATAATTATAGATTAAAAAAATTATTTGCACGATAATTTTGAAATTTCGATAGAATATACTATGCAACACTGTAAAGGTTAAAATATAAATATTATGCATTACTCACATCATGAACAATATAGCCTTAAAATCATACAACATGACATACATAGAGTCATAGAAGTGTGTGTGTGTGTGTGTAAGTATGAAACATGAAACTTTGAAAAGAAGAATTTTTTTATATTTAGACAGAGTAAAATACGGAAACTAACTAGTTACCTATAACTTAACGTACCATTATCTTTACATGTTAAGAGTTTTAGGCAATTTGATATATTGTGTAAAAAAATACATTTCAATAATAGATTTAAATTATCAAATAATCGAATAAATGTATACATTTAGTGTTATAAGTAGTTCCAATAAAATATAGAATGACATCACGACATGTCATACATTTAGTTATACCTAAAAGCTATTAAAAACTAGAGATATTTTCTAAACCTTTTAGACTTATAACCAATCTAAAACGTACTAAATACATCAATACCATTTACATATTTTTTCATTTTATATTAATCAATATTTACTATACCGACTATGAATAAATTATCAATGATATTATAATGGATTATAATATGTAGATGATATTGTATGAATATACAATATACAATATAACATCAATTGTACAATATCATACGTTATTTTTTTTTTTTTATTCTATATTTCTTAATACATATACCTACTGAATAACGAATTACGCGAACTTTGTTTAATATCAATAAGGGCCATACTAGGTTTCTAATTTACTATACATTAACGGATTGAATTAATAATAAACAATAATATTAAATTAAGACCAGACTTCTTTTAAGTAGGTATTTAATAAATTTGAATTTATTGGTTAAACTTCGTACGACGTACGATACGAAACGACAAAGTATATTCAATGGCGAGGACGCATGGTGGTATACATTCGTTCGAAATTACTATACCGTCGAACCAAATAGGTACCTACTTCATGAACACGCAATTTATTATGAGTGCGTAAAATCATAGAATGTATATACGTTTAGTTGAATTTGTATATTTTTAATAAATTTGTCTACTCGCAATTGTCTTCGATTAATTCGGTTGATAAATAACAAGTAATAGTTCACTTTATTTTTTTAAGTACCTGCTTTTGACACTGTCATCCGGATAAAAGATCTATTTGTGTCATAGAAAATATAGTATAATCATCTTAAAAACAATATAACATTTGCTCTAGGTCCTCTTTTAAAATATTATCTCTATACCTACAGTGTACAAAAACCTGATGTATAATGTCGAGTCAGTAGTTTCGGATATTAATTCAGTCAAAAATAATATACTCTCTTTTACATACATTTACTTAGGTATGTATAATAATATGTAGGTAGCATACGGAACAGTGGTTGAGTGGTGTACTTTTGTATGCTAGTAGAGCGCGGGTCGGAAATACGACTAAACCACAACTAATTTTCAAATACCTTACCGTTTGTAACTATATTAAACTAAACACAATAAAAATAAAATTGTATTTTGATGTCCAATATTCTTATAATTAAGTTTAAAAGTTTTGTTTTACACAATTTCGTTAATACCTACGTATTTTTCATTTCATGACAACAAGAACCACAAAAACACTAACATTATTTTTTAAATATAATTTAGTAACAACTGGGTAATTATTTATTTTTAAACCCCTTATAAAAATTCTTGCGTTAACTACTGAAACGAGACACATTCTATTAGTAATTAACTTTTAAACATTCTAACAAAATATTGAGATGACGTCATTTCTTCGAGCAGTTGTGCACTTGTGTTTATGCATGAATCATGTTTCAAAAAAAAACATATTATATGTGAATATGTGAATAATATGTGAGCCACACTGTATACGCTGTACACTATAAAGTGTATCAGTTTTATTGAAAATTTTTCTTTTTACCAAAGATCAATAAATATTAAATAATTATTTTCTTGAAAAGTAGCATATTATTAATATTCATTAAAGTTCCGACTAGGACAAAATTATCTATGAACGCCATTTTCTATTAAAACTCATTAACGATAACAGATAATATACCTACCTAGTAACTATTCAACGACTAATATACGACCAACCGATAAGATTCTTTATTGCAGTTATTGTCGTTATATATATATGTGGTCATTTTATTCTATTTTATTTTTGTACTCCAATACTTATAAATTATAATCATTAATATATAGTTAATACTTGCCTTTACTGTCCTCAGTACAATTCCGATTTCATTCATGTGTTCGTTTAGTGAATTTTTACCATGAGTTTTATTTTGTGTGTCAATTTTTATGTTTCGACTTAATAAGACATCTACTATTAGTCACCTATATAGACACATCATTAAAGATGAAGTGACATATTATGTTCATTATTTAAAATACCGAGAGTTATTACTAACCGATAATCCGATGGCATGTATAAAGACGATGTTGTATGTAATGGCCAACTTGTGAGATGTTTTAAAAAAAGTAAAAAACTAAACTCTAATAGCACTATGAAAAAAGTTGTAACATTGCGATGTACAAAACGGGGTTCCCGTAACGTAGGTCGCGTAAATCAGTGTGTAGGTACTGTGTAGCTCGCATATTGGACCAGTACCGATAATATTATGGTTAAGGCGGGTTTACACTGCATACGTGTACATGTACGTGTATAAAAATAATTGTCTGTGATTGGTTGGTATACATGGTAAACTTATGGTATACCAGAAAGTTTATACGTTCTTACCACAAGTATAACCACGATACCATGAAGTTGGATCCAATTCAACTAGGTATTTCCGTGTGTTTAACGGTATAACTTGAGCGATAGCAGCAGTAACCAATTTTAAAATCTTAAAAATGCGTTATGTTATTATAATATTAAATTATATTGTTTTAAAAGTTAGTTAAAGTGTATTTAACACTATAGAGTTGAGCCAAATTATAGTAATATAATTTACCTCTAAAATTAAGTGCTTACCAATTACCGTGCTTACTAGAGTATTTTTCATGAAGGACGGCGTGTATGTCAAAGCGTACATACGTGCGTGTTGATAAACGTGCACGTACACGGGAACGGTCCAGTGGAAACCCGCCTTTACCCGTTTGAAAGTATATCATACCTTATACAATTTGGACCACGGTCTATGCGGTCGAGATCTTATACCGCAGTATTTATTGGTCGATGTTGGAATGTTGCAACTTCACACTGTGATCTCTGTCTATATGTCTTATACTCATAATATTCTCGAACAAGTAACCAAAATATTTTCTGTTGGGAAGACTAGATAGACTTCAGTACAACACACAGCCTCAAATCGTCTAGGTGTCGCGTTGGTAACAAAATAATAAAACACTGATTTACGAAATAACCTTTATATTTAAAATGTTTTATTGAAAAAACAAATAATAACTTAAAACAATAATAAAATATGGATATACATACTTAAAAAAAAAAAAAATGAATAATCGTTTGGTTAATGATGTGATATTCTTATTGTTCAAATTTGTAGGTACCTAATATAGATATGGGGGTCGCAAAGTGATTGATCATATTATTTATAATACCTATTTTAAGAGTCGCGATACTAAAAAGGTTCAAAATGGATGTTATATACACGTATAATAGTATACTGACGTAGTGTGACTATATTTCGGAGAAACGAGTTTTTTCATGTATTTGGGAACTTCTCGTACATACACGACTACTTATACAGTTATACAGTCATACCACCCTAGTCCTACACATTACCCATTTCCTGCTGATATAAGCCAAGCCACTTGGCGTGTTTATTACAGGTCCAAAAATCGTCTGCCGTATTTGTTTTTATCACTTTTTCTCAGCAGCCGTGTATTAAATTCATAAATAATTCCAGGGCCTATTAATGAAATGTATTGTCCGAATCATTTGGCAGTGGTTGTAATCCCAGTAATTTTGAAAGATTTGGAAGAACGTATAGACATTTATTTTCAGACTGCATTGTCGTTATTTCTATTTTTAAATTTAATTTTTCTTTGACCGCTATTGACCATAGGTATTTGAACTGTTTTGTTCTTTTGAAACTTCGTTTATTGACATTTAGAGTTAGATATAATCTCAATGTGTCTTGTCTCACTACATTTCTTGTTTTCTGTTGCATTCTCATATCAAATATATAAGGTCCAACTTTTAGAGATGCTTTTTCCAGTCCATATATAATACATATTCCAATGCATTTAATCTTTCCTCTTTTATATTTTATTGTAAATTGAATATGATTTTACTCATTTTAGAACTGAAAAAGACCATTTAGGGTTTGGTAGGTACCTACCTACTTAAAATTATAAATTTTAAACTACAAATATACTATATGTATACTGTATAGTGTATAGACATTATTCATTTTTATTATTATTATTTTTTAATAAATATATACAAAAACTGTCGACCTAGTGAATCTGTCGCTGGGGACAATTGCCCCATTTCCCCCCTTAAATTCGACACTGATCCAATACCATACGAGCTCTACTATCTGACATTAACTTAGGATAAATAGTATTTGTAGATAGCCTGATAGCATACGACACTAGTATTTGTTGCGTAGATAACATACGACATCGCTACCCAAACTTGATTAAATAATATTCGGTCTATAGTAATATTGACTGTTTTTAACTTTAAAAAAAGTTTCTTAAACGTTTATCTAAAATAGTTTTATTAGCTTGTCTAAGTTTTCTTTGTAATAGAACGCTCTCGTAATATTAATCAAGCTCTCCATATGGATGCTGTCATATATCTTTCTAAAATCATTGAAAAGTACTTATATTTCTCTATTGAGCTCCCAGTTTTTTAAAATATTTGTCTAAGAATAAATATCTGATCCATAGTCGACCTCCCTGGCTTAAAACTACAATAGTAATTACTAATTATTCATTTAATTTATTTATTTTTCTTTAAACTTACTAGTACACAGTTTAAAAAATGTTATAATCCACACATAAGAGTTACCCCGCGATAGTTATTGCATTGTTTTCCATTTTCTGGTATCTTTTTTGTTGTCCAAGCCTCCCTAATTACCTTCTGCCATCTCTATTTAATTCTTCCTCTTTCTTTAAATTCTGGCTAATTTTCCAGGGAGATTTATTGTTTTAACATGTATATGTCTTATGGTTAGGGGTTATTCTGTTAATTTGTGCAACACCGAGAATGTTACAAGTCGAGACAGTGATTGTTTATGGCAACCAACTACCAAGACATATACATCACATGTACCGATATATCTGAATTTAGTGTAGGTACTATAGGTACTCTTCGATTTTTTAATATATTGATCAACAACTTTATTTCTACCAAGATCGATTCTTTATAGTCATGTTCTTCTCAAGCCTCCCACTTAAAATAAATGACTGATTCCTCACAATTCAACAATTTCTCAAAGTGATCGACCTATTTTATAGCCAACTCTTCGCTTGTAGTTATTATAATAATAACTATAGTTGTAACTAGGGTTAGAATTTTGATACAAAGGTAACTTTTTTCTGGTGTTTTGAAACGTTGCTTCGTAAGTATAAAATGTTTTTTGACCATTTTGGGTGATACCTACTAATTATTTTAAAGTTATCTTTTTTATTTTTGCATTTTTTGACAAAGTCGACCTTAGATGCATTTTTAGGGCATTTTTTGATGATATTAGTGCATTTACTAAGCCTACAGTAAAAATGATAAATTATATAGGACGACAAGTTATCGTTGATAAAAATAATTATATCATAGCTCATATATATTACTGAATTAGTAAATTATTAGTAATATTAATATTATTAGTATTACCTATATTAGTAATTATTATTAATAATTAGTACGTCCAAAACTAAACAAGGTAACGAATACTATAAAAATAAAAAATAATAAATACAATTTTTTTTCAATTTTTAAGCTTTAATAATTAACAAGTATAATTTAAATGCTTTTTTTTTTTGAGTTTTTTAAGTCATTTTTGCATTTTTGAGATTTTTAGGGCATTAAAATCAAAGCCCTAGTTATAATCATTGTTATTCCTTACGACATTTTTTTTTATTTTATCAGCCTCAAAAGTAATTTTTTCTAACTAAATTTCAAAATTTCGAAAATCAGAATTTTAATAGACGCATGGTTTAAAAATAAAAGTATAGACTAGGCGTTATTTTAAAACTCACCCGTTATGCATATTAAATATTAGAGCAATGGTTCTTAATCAATGTTCCACAAAATACCTTTGTGTCGTGGACTTGGAAAAACTATTCCGTAAAAATTAAAAATTGTTCAATTATTTTTTTAGTTTTATAAAATTGTTTAAAATTGTATTTTATTATTTTTTTAGAAACTAATACGTATGTAAAATATTTTGTGCTATTTGTTATTTAATATATTAAAAAAATTTAAATGTATATAAATACTGTTTTATAAGTTTTATTTTACGACTGTGTTCCTCAAAAATCTTATAATATTTGTTAAGTATTCTGTCATTCGAAAAAAGGTTAGGTTAATAACCTAACTACTGTGTTAGACACGAAGATACTTAGATGAGGATATTCTAGTTGAGAGAAGAACGGTCGCACTGGGTTACAATTTATGTCTTTATAGTTTATATTATATGGTCGTACCTATTTGTTGTAACAAAAATTGTAATCTTATTGAAATTTTTTTTTCGTCAGTATGCATGTCACATTGACCACATTGTTAAACGACGAACTAAAAACAATGTGTCTTAACAGCTATAATCATATTTTTATTTCTATTCAGACATTCAGTAATCCAATATGTGTTAAATTATTTGTTAGTGTCAAATATTGGCATTCATACAAGGATGAGGATGTTGACAAAAAATACTATATCACCAATCACCATTCACCACTCAGTGAAAATTTTGAATATCTATATCTCTGATGCTATACATACAATGTATAGTACCCAAGGATTATTATATCAATAATAATAAATTGTATTTTTCTTATAACACGAACACTAAGAAAAATACATCCTTCTTTGTTGGTTTATCTCTAAAAACCATAAAACCCTAAATGTTGTAATACTAAATGTACAAAAATGAAAAGCGTAAAATATATATTACTAATATACCCAATACATTATAATTTATACTACAGCCACATAGACTACATCGTTTGATATAGTAAATATATAATGTAATATATAGTACCTATCTATAAAGTATAATTGTGTAATGTGTAAATATACCTACATACGATTTATGATTTTTAAAACTACAAACTTAAGTAATTATACTTAACGTTAAATTCGTTTTAAAAAAATCAGCTAATAAATTTTACATTGTAAGGAAAATTATCATAATCACACTACTATATCTAAACCAAATTATACGAACGTCATTCATTACCTTGTCATTAAATACCAAAACCTTACACAATTTATCATCGTTTAGTTAACCGAATAAAAATAAGATGGATACCTACCTACATAATACATTATACATATATACTTATAGTTAGACATTTTTCTAGTCACTTAAACTAAGTACAATAAAGCTTATAAAGTAAGTGATGATAATAAACGAGGTTAGATAAAAATAACGCGAGGAGGAACTGCACGTCAGAGACGACCAACCCACGCGGTATAATATACATACGTAAGCGGACGTTATTGACTTATAGGACTTTTTCATCGAAAATTTATTTTATAACCACTTGTATTTTTTTCTTATAAAATTGTTTTTTATGTACGTCGATGCAAAAAACTGGAACACCTACATGTCCACATACCATATATACACATATACACATAATAAAATAAATTATAATTCATTAAATTATTGTTTTATAAAATTAAAAGAACGTTCATCATCGCAATAAATTTAGAGGAGTTATGTTGGAGTGTGTGCAATAATAGCAGCACCCATATAATACATACTTTAATAATTATTTCAATCGAAAATTATTGTATAGGTATGATATTAATATATAATACTAGCTGCCCGATCTTCCTCCGGAAGAAATTATTTTTTTAATATAAATCATTCATATTTAAAAATTGTATACAAAACAACACCTTAATTACCTACTAGGTAGTTATTTAAAATATAAATGTTTGACTAAATTCTAATGGAATTATATTGTTAACACTTAAAAGTACTTTTTATGTCTGTATAGGGGTTTCACTAAAAAATACACATCACTGTAAAATCAATAGTTTCCTCAAAATTTAATGAAAATTTAAAACTATAAACCTATTTCCTATCTATGTTGCTCGTTCAGGAGAAAGTTTAAATATTTAATTTATCCCTGTACCGGCTGTACCTATCAAAGTTCAAACAAACCTCAAAGCTGAATCGTCGAATGTAATTTATCGTATTTATAATTTAAACCTAATTATATACCGTAGATACAGTATAGATAGTAAATTAGATGATAATATACATTATAACATAATAGATGTATATTATAGGTACTAAATTGAGTACCTAGTAAACATGTAATTTTGATATAATCCAAATAGATGTTCGTATTTGTACATAGTTCAAACTTGATTTTGAAGTCAAAATAATATATCCAATATAATTTAAGATATTTAAAGATGGAGATATTGAATTTTCAGATATCTGTCTAATAGATAAGCATTTTAAAATAGCTTTAAAAAATAATTAAATAATTTGACTATTAAATTAATAACACATTGGCAAAGCATAAAATAAGGTATAAGTAACTAAGATTTATTTTCACAGAACTTAGAACATAATGACTAATGATACATGGGAACATGGCAATTATATCACATATTAAACAAATACATTAACTGTATCATGATTAATTAGTAAGTAGATACCTACCAAGTGTTTAATTTGTATAGTGCCAAAATTCAATAATTTTGTGGCTCTGTATCATGCATTGAATTATACCCACACCTCTAATCAAGCCATAATAATTACAATGACTATGAACTGCTACTTGGAACGTTATAATAAATAATCGTAATTACCTATTTATACCATATCTCCATATGAATATGTCCCTCGCCTTTCTAAAATCTATAACAAACAGCATTATTTTGACACTATATTATACACATAATTGCAGATACCAATTGGTGTATCGTGTATAATATGTATATTATATAGTATATAAGTATTATTTAGGTATCTACTTAAATTTACCTATATTTTAATTGTTTGGAAATCATCAGTGCCATAACTATACCTAACTGTGCAACTGTGCAAGGTGTGTATGCTGGCCGTTACAGGCTTTTAAATTGTATACTTTGATAGCTAACTTTTAGGCGTATTTATCATTATAGTAAGTACATTTCCTTTGTCTTTATTAATTAGAGCAAGAAATATAATTCATAGAAATATTTTATTTTAGTCAACAGTTGAACATTTTTTAATATTCTGGTTACTGTGACTACTTGTCTTATCAATTTAATCTATTAAATATAAACTAAACTCCATGTAATCATCAAATTTCTTTAATATTATTAGATATCATAATATGACCACTGAAAAAAGTAAAATAAAAACCTAACAAATTTAGTTTTTAATTAGGGCAAATAATTTAAAATTATCCTTTTAATAGCAAGCGTAATTTTATTTTTATTAATCTCGTGATTTTTAATAATTTTTTTAGGTGTACGAAAAACCTATTTTTGTCTTCTCCAAATGGATAATACGTATATCCTCACGGGACACTCATATATAAAAAATATTTTAGTAGCCTATTATCTATTTAGTGAAATTATTGGCATATAAAAATAAATGTGTCTATTTTCATACCTACTTTATGAGTTTATGACTGCTAGACTTCTGGGGCTTCAAAAACCTAATGAATTAAAGATTCTTCGGTTTCTTCGTATTTAAGATAAGTTTAAAAAATGTGTGATTACTTTATTCTTGAATAAAAAAAAATAGAAGCCAATTTCTCCACATTTTAATAAAAAATAATCGGTATCCAGCGCCGGATTGGGAAGAAATTACTTACCGGACTGTCCACCTAGACCGGCCCAAGTTCCTAAACAATTTTTTCCTTAACCTATACAAATTTTATTAGTATATAACAAGAAAATTTCAGACCTTTCAGACCCTTAATGTAAAATATACAAACACTCAAAGGCGTAGCCAGGATTTTTGCTGGGGGGGGGGGGCACTTAAGCATAAAAACGTAGGCACTTAAATATTCGATATTCAAAATCTTAAAAACATCTACTTAATATTTTGATAGGGGGGGCAATTGCCCCTAACTGCCCCCTGGCTACGCCCTTGCAAACACTACTATTTTTTTCTCTAATTTTAAATCAAACATTTAAACACTAAGTATAATAATATTATACAAACAACATGAGTAAAACTTTAATAGTTTATTATTATTATTATTAAATTATATAATTATAAGATGTCAAAAAATAAAAACAAATATTATGTTACATAATTTTCAAATTAGTAATTTTTTTTAATAAACTACTTTTATTAGCTATTGGGGGACGGAGTGGCCGAGCGTTCTAAGGCGTCAGTTGCGACGTACACCGTCGCCGGTTCGAACCTCCGTCACGGACGGCACCTCTCTTCGGACAAGTCACGGTGTCTGGAGAAGAGAGACCGCCATCCCCCACCCCGGGCATGGCAGAAACCTACGGGTGCCCAATAGAAATTCTGCCAATTAGGCGTCCGAACTAGGCCTTCGGGCCTACTCCCGGACTACATACGCCATACGACAAAAAAAAAAAAAAATTAGCTATTAACTTGTAAAGATTTGAGAGTTTTAAGTATACAAAAACTACTCACCATCGATGGGGAACACTTAGATGGTGACCTACAAGCCGCACCACGTGTATGCCCGAAGGCCAAGTAGGTGGAACTTGCAGACTTTAATACACGCATTGACTAATGAAAGTCAAAGATTTATGGGGGGAAATAATAAATAATAAAAGATAAGTTTTAAGAGGTAAATAATAGGTGTACCTATTGCGCATAATATAATAATAAGAGAGCATTAAATTAATAATGATTTACAAATAATAATAATTTTGGCGTTATAAATAATAATAATTTTTGGATAACCGGGCCAAATCTTTCGAATTTTTAACGGCCCACCTGGTTTTACCCGGTAGCCGCCGGCTCAATCCGGGCCTGTCGGTATCAGTATTGTATATAATATTATAAATAGTTAAAAAGTTAATTTATACGTTATAATAATCAGTAGCGGTTCGTGTGTAGGGGAGAAGGGGTGGTAGCCCCACTTAGCCCCCCTGTTAAAATTATAACAAATTACTTGTTAAGAAGTCGGATATTGATTTAAATATAAACAATTAACTGGTATCTCGTAGAAAATTATTAATGAAAGTAAAAACAGTTTTTCATTATTATGAAAATACTAAATAAATAATAATAACAATATAGTTGAAATATAGGTAATACCTATTTACGCGGTTATCGAATATACAATCAACCGTAATTAATATGTTATTAAGATTCGGCCATAGCGCTGGGTGACGCTGACAATCACCCGTCATAACTTAGGTATATATAATAATAAAATATGATCTAAATACAAATTCAAAGGAGAAGGGATTCAGTAATAAAACGGCCACCGGAGCGACACGAATAATCGCCCGACATCCATGCGGAGTTGGTACTATACGTAATAATTAAAAATTATATTTCATTGTTTGTTCGTGAATTTATAACGCGTATAACCTATATAATTAATAGTATCTTTCAAACACGTACATACTTTAAAAAAAAAATGTAATTGCCCTTCCACTTTCAAAGCCCATGAGCCACTTTTAATAATGGTTAAAAAATTCCTATTATTACGTATATAAGTAGGTACTCATCATAGGCCACCAAACATAATATAACTGCATACTGAAATCGTGCATTATACAGTTATACAAGTAGGTAGCACACATTATATCCTCTATATCGACTATATCCTCCTGAACTTTTATATACCTACACGTATTTTAAATTCTTAACAAATTAAAGTAAGAATGCAGTAGGCCCGAGTGCCCGACTGATTCGGGACACACGCCGAATGAATTTAAATCAATGTTCAGCTTAAGAGGACATTCAACATGTCATACAAGTGCGTAACATAGCAAATTTGCGCTCAGGCTCAGCAGATCACGTACAGCTACGTTAGAAATTAGAATGAATCGAACTGTTATGAAACTTGATGATAAGAACATTATCTGAATTCGTATGTTAGTTTTTTACGATAGTTCAATTTTTTAGCAAGTTATACGTACATAATATAACGTTATTTAAAAATACTACGAGCATTTACTCACTCACTTAAAAACTGAATAGCCTTAAAAAATCAACACACAAACACAAATAATGTTCTTACCACCAAGTTTTATAATTGGTCGATTCACTCTAATTTTTAAACTAACATAACTAAACGTGATCTGCTGAGCGTAAATTGTCCATGTTATAAGGCCGAGACAACACATTTTCATCAGATTATTTATTAACTATGGTTTTAGTGGAACAATTTTTAATTTTTAATTGATAAAAAAATATAGTTAAACGTATTTATAATTTTAAACACAGAATATTTGAAGATGTTCAAAGGAAAAATTCAATAACCAATCTATGAGTCATCTCGAAAAGGTAACAATCAAAAATAGGAGTTACATTCAGTTATAGTTGGGGATCATGGTTCATGGAGTACTAATAAAACGGAATTTAAGAGCAAATAAAATAAAAATATCATATTGAATGATACGGGAATATTAAGATAAAAAAAAAATGATTCATCAACAAGATAGTAAAAGATGATTATTAATTGTACTAATTACATTAGGGATTTTAATAAGATAAGGAATTACTAGATAAAATAGTTTTGAGAAATCGGTATAAATTGTGTAGACTCGGCTTGATTGCATATATAAATGTAAATTTAAATAAACTGACTATAACAGAAATTATGATATACATTAACTTAATGTATTTATGAGATAGGTAAGTACAAATAGAATTTAGTATAATTTCGAATATAGTATTTTTTTTTATCAAGATCTAATAAACGACAATCGAGTATGAGTAAATGTAATCTATGACCAAATATATTTGGTAATTAAATTAGATTTTTAGTTTTTATTTACTTCCATATTTAATTAACCCAAATTTCCCAAAAATATATATAGCTATAGTGATGATCCTAAATTTTCAATATTAACCAAGTAATAATGTTTTAAATTTATTTTTCACAAGGTTTTATAGTCAAAACAAATTTACGATAAGTAAAATAATATTATATTATATTCTATACAAATAATTTATAAAAATCACCATTGAGTAGCATTTCAAATTTCAGAATGGATAAGAGAGTCTAATAAATAAAAGATTCTTTATCCTCAAAAATTATTCTTATTTAATTTATTTTAAATATAATTATAAACTCATATTATGTTGTTAATAGATGGAACATCTCTAAAAACTTCAAATATTTTAATAAAAATAAACATAAATAAATATTATCACTTACAATTATAACTTATTCTACCACATTTGTATATACAGTCGACTCTTGATAACTCAAAATTCAAGGAGGAAAAAAGTTCCGAGTTATCAAAAACTTTTAAAAAGTATGTTTTTATTTTTAAAAAATGTTTACATTAGAGAAATAATAATAAAAAAATTGTCTTACATTCTCATTTTTCTGTCAAGACATTGTTGAACCCATTTTAATAAACAGAATTCTATATCGGAGTATTCTCTTAATTTCATTTTTTTCCAAATTGCCGGGTTTAAATAAAGTTAAAAATTTAATTTATTAATTTTAAATTATAGATTTTTAAAATAACATCTTTTTTTTTATTATAGTAGACGATGTACTGGCTGGAATTACAAAATCTTAGGCTATTACAGGTTTTTTCTTATAGCCTTTTTTGATAATTTTAAACAAGTTCATTTTTCTGCAAGTGATAATGTTGTTAATTTTGAGCCATAATAACCACTATACGATATTAACACTGTTATACACAAGATCAATGATTCAACGAACAGACGACATAAAACTGAAATGAAATCAGTTGTATGAAGTTACCAAGGTTTAGGTTACAAATATTTAGTTGACTTTGATGGTCAGGTTTTACAAAACAAGTCATAAATGAAAAATAATCGCCTTGATAAACTATTTTTAGTACTAAATTTGGATAATCAAATTAATTTTTGAGTCAACAATATTATTTAAACAAAGTGTGTTATTTGTAGGGGAATATTAATTATTCGAGATATTGAAAATTTCGAGTTACCGAGAGTCGACTGTATTGTTAAGTTTTCAAAATAACAAATAAAATAATTACATCAGTATAAGAATAATTCTGCTACCACAAAAAATAAGGGAACATAAATAATATAAATTTTTTTATTTTATTCATATATCATCAAAATTTAAAAAGAATGAGAGGAAGTACTCTGCTATACAGAAGTCAAATTTACCTTGTTAAAAAATAGGCAAAGTAATGGATGTGTTAAATTTGAATCCAGTGATACATCATTATATATTGAAAAAAGAATTCTGGGTTAACAACTTAATTTGATCACTTTCTCATTTTTTGTAATTTCACTTTTTAAAACTGTAAAACACTATATTTAACACCTTCAATGTGCAAACACATTTTAATTATCATAACCATAGGCGTAGGATGGTCAAATTTGTTGGGGGGACTTTATCCCTTCCAAGGAGACATTTACGAGTTTTTGGGAAGCTATGATTCGAACTGGGGGGGCTTAAATTCAGACTGGGGGG
>VUJU01001565.1:0-37027 GCA_009835225.1 Aphis craccivora | reverse complement strand
CCAAGCCCCCCGCTAACTACGCTTATAATCATAACTCATAAGTCATAAGTCAATAATCTATGCTGATGTGGCTTCTATGATAAAAACAAAAAATATATAGGTTTAGGGTTATTTTCAACATCATATATTATATTATTCAATTTTTTGTTAACAGACATTATCAAGTAATTTATTTAATAAATGTTAATTTTTTTAAAAAATACTAAGAATTTTGTCCTCTTTAAAATACCAACTAAAACCAATTTTTCATAAAAAAAAATAATAATAATAAAAGCACATTATTGTAAAATCAGTGAATTCATTGGTACACTAAGAATTTAAAATCAGGAATCATTACTATGATTTTTTTTTTTTTTTTTTTTGAGTTTTATTCGAAACTTTTTGACAATCACGTATTAAATACTTAATAATTAATAATATTAAATATTTCATGAATTTAGTAAGAGATTCTAGATATAAAAGAATAAAGAACAATAAATCTTAATATAATATTTTAATATTATGATTAAGATTAATTAAATATCAGATAACATCAGTGGCATATAAATACAAAAATTTATTCAGTTAAGTAAAAAACAATAGTGTATAATTTAAAAATCAGAAACTAATTGAAAAGAATAAAAATATGCTTGTGTTAAAAGTCATCCTCTAAACAAATAGCTTTCGTTTATAAAATAAAAAACGTTTATTAAAAAAATGTCTACACGTTAATGTAACAATAAATGACCAATCATGATAATGAATAACATATTCCATAATCAATTATAAATTTAACAGCTATTCAATAGAATTACACATACACAATGTTTTATTTAATTAAGCAATAAAAAAAAAAATGGGTGTTTCTTCAATAGCAAATTATCATTAATTCATAACAATGTATTATAAAAAAAATAACACTGTAAAACACTCAATAGTTTTTCATGTTTATTTCTTATTACAACTTAAGCTGTCATAAAACAATGGATAAATTTTAAAATAATCGTAGTCTATCTAGGTATCAATTTATTTTTTAATATAGTTGATACTGAAAAATCATTTAAATTTTCTTAAATTAGACAAATAATATATACATATAAAAACATATCAGTACAATTGAATGTACAATTTGCATATTATTATAATAGTGGAAGTCAAATTATATTATTTTGAATTTATTTAAACAATAAAAAAAAAATTGTAATATTTTTTTTATTTTAAATACAAAAATAAAGAATTTTAAAGAATAATTAACTCACTATAAATGGGTCACATAGATAAAAAAAATAAAATAAAATAATAACCATTCGTAAAGACTTAATTATTAAGTTATTCAGCATAGATATAACCCAAATAATAACCTCATGATAAAAGAAACATTATGCTACAATATTAATACTTAACTTGCTAATATCAAACATTAAAAATCATTCATGTTGTACCTAAGAAAATATACCAGAATATTAAAACTTAACTTGCAAATGTCAAACATTTGAAATAAACATACTTTGTGGTGAACTAAATGGCCCAATACGTGAGTATACATCAACAGCTCTTACTGCAAAATGATATTTTTCACCAATTGAAAACTGCAAAAAAAAAATACAAAAACATAAAATATCAAATCACTCTTAAAAAAAATTGCATAATGTTTACTTGAGTGAGTGAGCAAGCCATGGGTAGAGGAAGAGCATTAACATCACCAATTTTCTTCCACAATTCAGGTTTAGGTGGTTGATTAGGGACCTCTTGATAAGCATATATTTGATAACTTACTACGTCTGCCATACTCCTATTCATAGTCATATTCCACGAAAGAACTAATGCTGTAAAATGGAAATATAAAATTTAAGAAATTTATAGAAATTGTTATAACTATTATACTACCTTGAGGAATGCGTGATTCAATTGTTTTTGAAAGGCTCACTTTAGGTGGAGGAGGTAATTTTTTCCATGAAGGAAGACTCCTTTGATTTGGAATTGGGGGTAGTGGAGCAGGATGCTGTAAATTTAAACAAATATGTTTTTATAAATACAATATATATAATATATATACATAGATTATTTTAATTTAATTTTGTAATATAAATAAAAATAATAATAGAAATGCCATACTTCTAAAATTGGTATTGCAGGCGGCGGTGGTCTGGATAGTTGAGGTCCTACATTAATAGAAGGTATTGCATGTATTGATATAGGTAACCGGCATGCAGTAAAAGTTGTTCCTGAAGATGCCTGAGGTAATGATCCAGACATACGTGATGATGTTGGTAATTGGCATGCTGCATAAGATGTAGAAGTTAATGGTTTCAATGATGCAGAAAGTTGAGACACCGTTATTTGGCGTGGTGTATAAGGCACTGTGGGTATTGGTTGTAAAGTTCCAGATATTTGAGATATTGGAACACGCTGTGTAGTATATGTAACGGTACAAGGCTGAACCAGTACAGGATCAACACGTGAAACTAAAAAAAATATTAAGAACTGTTTAATATTCTAATACAGCACACTATGTATTAAAATAGTAGTTTTGGTAATTTTTAAAAAACATACAGTTTAACCCTATTTATTTAGAGCAATAACTAATAATATGAATGAATCCAACTGATTTAGTACAATACATCAACTATTGTTTTTAAAATTAAGTTGTTAACAATATTTTAGTACCTATTAGTATTTTATTAACAGAATTGAAATACTGAAGAAAAATTCTGAAACTACCGAATATACTTCTAAAGCATTATTATAGGCACACATTGGGTGTGAATTTAGGCGGCGCTGGAATAATTAATAGTACATAGATCGATGTAGGGTTTTGCCTCACGCCCCCCCCTTAATACTATAATAAATTCCATTGTAAATATTTTAAATTTTTTTTATTAATATTAAATAAATATTTAAACATATTTATTTAATAAATTATAATAATATGTAATCACTTAATGTTAAACATGATTAAATTTTCTATTTGATAATGCAAATTTTTGAAATATAATTTCCCCATCTATTTTGTTGGTAAAATCTCTCTCAACACTAAGAGTAAATATTTTTTGACCCTAGTGCGTAATCAAAACACTATTATATTCATCAAAGTTAAAAAAATTCACCGATTTTTCTAGCTCTGAGCTTTCTTCAGAAAAAGTTTTTCTAAATTTATAACTATTCTATCAATTATTATACATTAAACATAATTTTGTAACCAAACGCAAAACGTAAGATAAAATACCATGATTTTCTATAATATAGTTGGTGTTTATTGTTTAATATTTACACCAAAACTGAAATGTGTATTCATACAATGCATTATGAATTCGTAAACTATGTATTATCTATTTATAATGGAAAAAAAATCCAACCCAATAAATCTCAATAATTATCAAATGATTGATGAAATACTAAAATAAATTTTACAGGTAACTGGGGGTGCTGATTTGAAGCCTGGGTTGTGCCAAGCAGGGCCGGCAGAAGGCAAGGGCGCCAATTTTTGTCTTAATACTCATGGGCGGCATTTTAGCATTTATTTAGTTTTAATATGGTGTCATTTAAAATTTAGCCCAGGGAGGAAAAATAGCCGCCTCTGGTGCAAGCACCCCCTAGAACTTCCCTATGTATGCCTATGAGAGTATATCTTTCATAGAATTTCTTAAATTTACAGAACCAAGTATTTATACATAATTAACTAGGTTTTCAACAATATTCTGTGCACTACAAATGGATTAAATGAAAATAGAGCAAAGTACTAACTGAGGAAAACAAAAAATCATTAACAGAAGACTGGAATATGATAAATTAATATTTTTATAACAAATTATGTTTAGACAAATTCTGCATACCAATAATAAAAACAAATTACTAACAGGCTGATCCTCTAAAGAAAGCCATGTCTTAAACAAAGCTAGATAATATTTTGTAAAATGGTAGTTATATTTTAATAATAAATTATAAATAATAAATTTCCATGTACTTACTACAAATAAAAGTTGTATGACGTTTATAATTTAAATAAATAAATACTTTCTTTAAAGTTTAAAATATAACAAGGAAAAAACAAGAATAGATAGAATTAAATGATTCAATGAAGTAATTATTATAAATGACTTATAAAAATGTAATCAAATCAAGAACATAACGTATTTATTAAGCTCAAAGGTAAACATCATATTGATAGTTGCACGACAAAAGGGGATAAGCGACATATATCAAGGTTTTCAGGAGAACAATAAAACAATTTTTATGCTGTTTTTAATTTCCACCTGTGATAACTTTTTTTTTAGATTCTGAGCGGAGCGATGAATGTATTGATTTTACAATGTTGTGTTTTTTTTTTTGTGTGTGTGTACACGAGAAAGTGTCGAAATAACGCTTCAATTTCAAACTATGGGGGTGGTTTCCTGTAGAAAAATGAATCTAGTTGGTGTATTGGGGAGGTCATTTTTTGAATTTTCCAATAGTTTTCAAAAGCGCCGGAAAAAAACCAAAAAAAAAATTAAGGAAAAACGGGAATTTTTACGCAAAACAAGTTTTCGACCAAATCGATTTTTTTATATGGTTGTAATTCAAAAACTAATCATTCTAAATTCTTGAAAATTTTCACCAAACATTTATGTCAGTGTTATCTATATACAGTTAAATTTTCAAAAAATTTTGACTTTTTTTGAGTTATTTATAGACCACAGAAATTTTTAATTTTTTTGAGAAATTTTTTTTGAAGTGTCGATAAAAAAATTTTGGATGACCAAAAAGTTTTGAAAATTTAATACGATGGTTCCTTATGAGTTGTTCTAAATGCAGTTAAAAAAAATTAAAAATCGCTAGTCACAATTTTTTTTTATAAGCGTTTATAATTCAAATTTTTACGAAATCTGTCGAAAACGCGAAAATTTGCAAGTAATTTTGAAGTTGAAAAATCACAAAATTTTTTGTATTTATAACTAAGGATTAAAATTACAACACTAAGTTTTCCATAAGTTTTTCTTCGAGTATCTATAGAGAAAACTCGAATCATCATTATAGGAAAAATTTTAAGCGCGTTTGCATTTTAAATTTTTACGAAATAGCGTAACGATAACGATTTATCCTCAAATGATTTTAAATATTTGTTATTTTTCAAAAAGTATAAGTCATAGATAATTGAAAATTTTACCAGTTATTAAGATTGGCGTTTTCTTTACGTAATTTAATTTTCAAAATATTTTGACTTTTTTTGAGCTATTTATAAACCACTGAAATTGTCAATTTTTCTAAAAAAAAATTTTTGAAGTGTCGATAAAATTTTTTTGGCCCTATCAAAATACTTGAAAATGTAATACAAAGTTCCTCATAAGTTATTCTTATAGTGATTAAAAAATTATAAGAATACATAGGCACAATTCTTTTTTATTAGCATTTGAAGTTCAAATATTGACAAAAATTCGTCAAAATCATGAATATTTGCAAATTATTTTGTAGGTATAATCCATAAAATTTTTGTATAAGTAGCTAAGAGTTGAAAATGTAATACAACGTTTTTCATAAGTTTAGCTTACAATAATTATAAAAGAACTTAAATTTTGACGTATTCAGGCCATTAAAACATAAACCACCTTTTTCACCAACCACTGAAAATTATCATTGGATTCAAATTCAATTCTCCTATAATATAAAATAGTGATCCACACCGCACCTAATGTAAGCAAAGCGGTACCCACTTACCCACTTTTTTTTTTTATTGAATTTTCAGATTTTTTTATAAATACATTTTTAATAATACTTTTGTTGTTTGTAAATATAATACATCATTGTAAAATAAATACATTCATCACTTCATTCAGAATCTAAAATAAAACCAATATATTGTATATATAACATATTAACATATAAGTATAACATTATATAAAAATATGTAACATAATGAATTTAAATTTAAAAATATAAAAATACAAAACAAAAATTGCATAGAGCAGATCATCGAAACTCTACTAAATTATTTTAAAAGGTATTAGAGCAAGACAGTTAGTAAAATATGTATATTTGGTAAAATTAGTTAAGAAAAATGAATGTTCAATATAGAATATAAAATGTATGTAATATTTTTTTATAATTTTAATTATAAAAATATTATGATTCACTTTAGTTATTGAATCTAAATTATTGTCAACAACTGATTTAAAAAAAGTTAACACAATAAAAATACTTGAAAAGAATTTATTTTTAGCACTTGATGGCTGACTATATCCAGAGGCATATTTTAGCACAGGACCAATAGGCCCGGGCCTAGGAGCTGCGACATAGGAGAGGCAAATTTTAACTTTTTTACAAAATTACAAAAAGTATTTTTCATTTGTTGAAATCAAATTTAACTAATTTTGCGTTTGCTCAAAATTAAACAGCCATCTACATGCACCTACTATATTATACACATACATAACTCAGTACGAACCAGTAGGTTAGGTTAGGTAGAAGAAAAAATTTTAAAGTTTTAAATATAATTAATTTGTAAATTGCAAAAAAGATATTAAGTGTAATTAATTTAGTGTTCATTAATAATGTATTTTTTATTATATAATATTATAATATAACAAATTGTGTACTTAAATGTGTTTTATAAATAATTTTAGGAATAATGGTAGGAGATGGCGAATTGGGAAAGAAAAACCTTAAATAAGCCACTGACTATACCCAACAAATGAAAATTTTGTTATCAGTGTTATCACTAACTGTTATAATCTCTGATCATAGCCATTAAATATAATGTAAATAAATCTATTTATATCCTATAATCTGTTTTTCTTAAAAATAATTATAATAATCTAATTTAAACAATTTAAATTGATTCATTGTATAACTCGACAGAAACAACTATATGTCATGTATTAATAATTAAAATAATCAATATCAATATCATATAATAAATATTAATATTCAATTTAAAATTTAAAAACTTACCATCAAGTATATATGGTTTAAGATTTGTAGGTTGTGGACTTATGGTATCTTTATTTGATACAGCTGTTCGACTAGAAGAACCCTGCAATAAATATGAATTCTAATTATTAGAGAATAAAAAAATATGAACACACTTATATAATATTATATACTAGCTGACCTGGCAAACGTTGTTTTGCCATATAAATTATTTCTAATAAATATTTTTGTAGTCAAATAAAAAATAACTAAGTTATTGTAATTATGTGGGGATGTAGTATACTGGTATATTATGACTGAAATAGCAATCAGGTACCTAATAATTTAAACCTGCTTCTGGTACATAAATAGGATAAAACAGGGTTTTTTTTAGTGTGCAGTAACACACATATTGTGCAGTGAGAAAAGTAATTGTCTAATGAAAATTGTTACTTTGTGCAGTAGAAAAAAAGAATTTCAGGGTGAAATATTTTATTGTATAATGTATATTATAAAACAATACCTAATTGAGTAAACTTTAAAAACAACCAAAAATGTTTCTATTAAAATTAAAAATTGTCTGCATAGACAAATTCCCTACTATAATGCAAGAGTGGGAATAAGTTTGGGCAGTCAGAAAAAATCATTAAAAAAAATCCTGGGATAAAATATACGTCAAAGGACTTACTGTTAAATGATTGGTTCGGTTAGGTTACACAATAGAAATAAGCTTAACCCAGCGAAGCGCGCAATAATAAAAATTATTATTTTTTTTAATGTAATTATTAATTATTTATGAAATAATAAATAAATGAAAACTATGGGTAACTACCGATTATTACTATTTTATTTTCTGCAACCATATGGTAACAATATTTTATTATTATTATTCATTTCCACATTTTTGCAACATTTTTACTAATGCTTTGCTCCTATTGGTCGCAGCGTGATGTTATATAGCCAAAAGCCTTCCTTGACAATTAATAGACTATCCAACACAAGAGGAATTTTTCAAATTGAACCAGTAGTTCCTGAGATCATCGCATTCAACCCAAAAAAACCTCTTCAGCATTATAAAAGTATATAACTTGAGGAAGATGTTGGATGATTAGGTACCTCTACATATGAAATAGATTTTAGCAAATTACTATTCTGCAATGAAAAGTTTATATCTTCTAAAGATCTTCATAATATGATAATATCACCGTAGTATAGTAATGAATAATGATAATGATTATATGATATACCTAATATGATATGATATTATATCATTACAATTTATAAGTTAAAATGTTATATTAGCTATTAAAGAGGTTCCCAACTCATGGGCCGTGAACAACATAATATTAAATACTATATATTTTTGTTTCATGCTTAATAATATTTCTGGTTATAATATTTTATCAATATTAATTTTAGTGTACAATAAGTGTACGGTATCCAACTTTAAGGTTTGAATGTAGTTTTATCTCATATAATATATACTTTATAATTATAATACGTATATAAATGTGCTATTATAGTGGGCCTCAAAGATTTTTTTCCGCTGAGCTATTATATGATATAATCCCAGATATAATAATGTTTAATAAAAATTTAATAATTTAAAAGTTAAATAATGATGCAAATTATTTTATGTAAGAAAATTTTAAGAAATGTTTATTTTTTATTACTAGATAAATTATTTAAATATAAATTCTAAACATGCTTTTGATGAATTTTTAAAAATGAGTCATTTAAATTAAAACAAAATTATATTATTTTGAATTTAAATGCTAAAAATCATACATAATTTAATATTAAATTAGTTACCACTTGAGCTGGTAGAATCCCTGGACTCTGGCGATGAAGAACTTTAAAGGGTGATATTGGTTCCTCCAAATTTAATACATTTGATGCATCAGTTACATCATCACTTCCTGTTAGATCTATTGTCAGAGTGTCATTGGTGAGATCCAAAGACTTTGCAGCAGGAATAATAGGAACAGTTTTTGAAGGAGATACAACAGGCGACTTGGATTTATTAATAGAAGAAGGTATTTGCTATAAAAAAAAAATAATAATAATAATAAATTAAAATAGGATATATTATAAAATTAAAAAATGTATATTAAAAATGAGCACATGAGCTCAGCTGGTGGAATTTCTAGAGGTCTTCTTTTTCAGTAATTTGTTATTATGTGAAACTATAACATTTAGATAATAATTAGAAAAAATAACCAAGTTATTGATTAACCTTTATTGGTTTATTATTTTATACCAGTGTTTCCCAACCTTTTCCTTTGCGGCACACTTGTCACTGACTTATATATATATACATATTTTTTTTTATAGTAGGTTTTCATCATATTAATTATTAATACCAAAGTAGTTGTATATCAGTATATTACTAGCAAACAATTTAAAAGGGTGTATTTATTTAGGATAGAAAAAATAATAATATTATTATATTTTAACCAATTACCAAAATTGTGCGTAAATGTTTATTAATAATCGTGAAATTTTGCAGCACACATATAGTCTTATGGGCTATGGCACACCAATGTGCCGAGGCACAATGGTTGGGAAATCCTGTTCTATACTCTCGTCTATACTAGTCAAACTAGATTTATGAAATTTTGAAAGTGCTTGATGCATACAAAATTATAAATTATACTTAATAGAGGCTTAAAACCTCTACCAATATATCAGAAAATTTTTTTAAACCAGTAACCAATAATTGTTTTAGCTAATAAGTTAGGTTAGGTTAGTAAGTTGTATGCTTAAAATATTTTACATAACAAACTGCATAAGATATATTCACTATATATATTAACTATATTACCTTTTTTGGAGTCGAATTTTCAATTTTTGAAGTTGATGGTTTAGCAGATTCTACTGCATTTAATGCAATAACATCATCTTCATCATCGCTAATAATACTAACTGGATTATCTTCAGGTTTTGACTTAGGAATCGCTAGTTTTGGTAATTTCACACTACCTTCCTATAAAAATAAATTCAACATATTTTAATAACTTATAAGCTCAAATTATAATACTTAAAAAGTATATTTTTTATAGGTTATATAGATTGCCTTTTTTGGACATAATACTGCTTGCAAACCAACCGTTCTTGTAATTATATGTGGTTTAGCATGTTCATTGGTTTTTAAGTCTAGTTTATGAAGATTTACTATAGTCTTGATTTCTTTAAATTGTCTATTCAGGGAAGTATATTTTGACCGCCAATGTTTTTCTCTCTCCTTCAACAACTGTAGTTCTGCACGATCTTTACCCCAATACAATCTTTCTGTCATCATTTCAATAATTTTCTGTGTACATAAGCTGTCAAATTGCTAAATAATAATAACACAAAATTATATGTATTAATTAATATAATGTATAATTGAAATTAAAAAGTATGGAAATTGTCTTACCTCATAAGTCAATTTTTTATTACTAAACAATTTTAGTAAGTTTGGAAAACTGTCTTTGGACATCTGACGTACTCCTTGGATAATATTACTGATATCATTAGGTAAATCAGTTATATCAGATATTGAATTATCAGAACTGGAATCAGAATCAACAACTTCGAAATCTTGATTGTTACTATCAGTATGAACATCAACCTCAGTATTAGTTTTAGTTTCTTCCGTGCCTTTTATTCCACTTTGTATACTATTTTCTATAACTGGCACAAGTTCTACACCATTTGTTTTACTGTACACAATGTTTTTGATATCAGATATCTTAGAATGTGAATTATTTAAATTATGTTCTGTTACAATTGAATCATTAACTGTTGTAGATATTTTTCCTGTTATTGCCGTTATCGGAGAATCATTAACAACACAATTTACTTTTTCATGATCATTATTTTCAATGATAACTAAATTGTCTGATGAGGACGATCTATTCAAATTAGAAATACCATTACTAGTAATTATATCTTTCTCAACTAATTTATTTTTACCATTTTTTTCAGTTTCTACACCGTTTTCAATAAATTTACAATTATTATTAATATTGCTTGTATCAGTTGGTTTATTCTCAATTTCCTTACTTACATCTGTGCATAAAGTATTTTTATCAAGAGTATCCTCCATACATGGTTTATCATCAAGACCACTGTTACCATTATGATTAACCACTTTTAAGGATGGATTTTTTTCACAGTTAAGATTATGTGTCTCATCAGAAATATTCGATTCTACACCTATTGTAGTTTCTAGAGATTCAGTAATTTGATCAACTCTTTGTATCAACATTTCAATATGATCTTTTTCACTATTATCTTTTCCGCTATCATCTTTGCTAGTTACTTCAAGTTCATCTTCGCTTGTATCAACTAGCCTGATTTTTTTTTTTATATCACTGTCTCTATCAATGTCTACTCCATCTGGCAAAGATCGCTTTAAACCATTTGTTAGCTCATTTATTGGTGGGTTAGATGTTGATTCAGTAGGAACATCATCAGGAAGTTCATCTGAAAAATACATAATAAATTAATTTAATAAACCATGTTAAATCAAAATGTATAAATTGTTCATTTATCACTCCATTACCTAATTTATAACATAAATAACAATAAAATTTGTAGTTCAATTAGTAACTTATACGATAACTGGCTTGTGAAATGTAATATTATAAGAGAATATATTAATATCTTATAATATATAGTATCTTTTGTTCATTTAAATTATTTTTAACAAAATTAGAATTGCAGTCTAACGAATGTGCAGTTGGTGACTCTACTTCCAGACACTGGATAATTAAAACTTGATACATACATTTACTCAAAAAAAAATTGTTGATCTGTTGATTCTTTTGATCATAAGAAAAATAATTAAAAAACTTAAATAGTGTAGTAGGGAGATCCTTTAGAATTATTTAAACCAGAGGTTAGGTTAAATATTATATTATCTCGTATATTATGTAATTCTTTTGGGTGTCTCAAACATTAATATAAATAAACTAAATAGTTACAATTTCGCTTTTTAAATTTATATTTTCAAACCAATTGATATCCTAGTAATATTTTTAATAATTATTATTTGTTACCTTTTGATACTATTTGCATCAAAAAGTTGCTGTCTCTTTATGTTTTATTACAAGGAATTTATTCAGAACTCTGTATATACTTATACTAACAAATATAATATTTCAAGTGGGATTATTGTCATCTCTATAGGTGTATCTACAGAGTGTTCCAAGGTACACCCTATGACTTGTGACTCATGTGAGTTCAAGTGAGACCAATATTAGGTACTCATTTCAATTAATATTTTATGGGTACAATTATACAAGTTTAAAATTGATATATTTCATAATAAGAATAATTAATAAAATGCATCAATTAATATGTATTGGTCCATAGCCAGTATTAGTTTACATCAGACACTCCAATACAAGTCAATACCTACTACCATAGAAATAGGTAACTACTTAAAAAAAATTTTTCTTGAAAACCTATAGTGACTTAAGTTAAATGCATCAAATACTGAAACTATAAACTAAGATTAATCTTAGTCTATAGCTAACACATATAACATATAGAATATTGTGATATTAGTTTGTTATACAGTCAACTCTCGGTAACTCGAACTTTGATAACTCAAAATTCTCAATATCTCGAATAATTAATATTCCCTTTCAAATAACAATAACACTTAATGTTTAAATAATCTTGTGAACTCGAAAATTAATTTGACAAATTTTCGATATATTGAACTTTCTTAGCCACATTTAGTACTAAAAATAGGTTATCAAAGCGATTATTTTTCATTTATGACTTGTTTTGTAAAACCCGGTAAAACCTGACCATTAGAGTCAACTAAATATTTGTAACCTAAACCTTGGTAACTTCATACAACTGATTTCATTTCAGTTTTATGTCGTCTGTTCGTAGAAGCATTGATCTTGTGTATAACAGTGTTCATATAGTAGTTATTATGGCTCAAAATTAACAGCATTATCAATTGCAGAAACTTGCTTAAAATTATCAAAAAAAGCGATAAGAAAAAACGTGAAATAGCCAAAGATTTTGTAATTCCAGCCAGTACATCGTCTACTAAAATAAAAAAAAGATGTTATTTTAAAAATCTATAATTTAAAATTAATAAATTAAATTTTTAACTTTATTTAAACCCGGCAATTTGGAAAAAATGAAACTAGGAGAATACTCTGATATAGAATTTTGTTTATCAAAATGGTTTCAACAATGTATTGATAGAAAAATGAGAATGTAAGAAAACATTTTTTTATTAATATTTCTTTAATGTAAAAATTATTTAAAAATAAAAACATACCTACTTTTTTTTAAAGTTTTTGATAACTCAACATTTTTGGGAAGTTGAATTTCCCCCCCCCCCTTGAATTTTCGAGTTATCAAGAGTCGACTATAGTTTGTTACAAATATACATTCTATGGAACATGTTAGTTTGAAAAATACAGCTATAGTAGGTATAGAAAATTAAGTTTAATAGGTTGAATAAAGTATTTCATATTATGGTCAGTGCCGGATTTAGAACAGGTGCCGCACTAGGCCCACTCCTGTCCCAAGAAAAAAAAATGTAGTACATTTTTATATGATTTTTTTTTTCTATTTCTTACAAAATTTGCTGGCCTAGGCGTAAATAATGCCCTGGTTATGGTAATATTTTATTCACCAGTACCTATTAATCTTTTTTATGCTAAGTGTACCTAAGTTTAAGTATTAACACAGGTAGATACTAAGTAGATATAGTAAATATGATGATAACAATTAATAATTATTTAATTTAAATTTGCTTTAACTTAACCGTAACTAATTTAAGCTTCAAAATCATGTCATTAAAGCCTACTCAAAAAAATTATTAAAACAAAAGAAAGAAGCAAAATTAAAAAAAAAAATTAAATCAATTACAACAATTTATTAAAAGATTTTAAAGAATTTTGTGATAGGTAGTACTCATTTTTCTGAGTTCAGAGTTAAAGGCGAGGTTAAAGGTCTTGAACTCTTGAGCAAAATGAAAACTTTTAATTTTGTTTTCATTCTCTTTACAATAGAGCCTAATTCACAAATAACTCTGAAAATGAGTTAAGCATTCTAATTTAAAAATTTAATACAATTATTATCAGCTATAGAGTTAGTTAGAAATTTTAAATCAACAATCATCAAAATAATAAACAATTATGAAGAGTACGTGAAGAAATGTACAAACAATTTGAGATGTGTTCATGAAATTACCATTCCAGTAATAAAATGAAGAATATTTTTAGTAAAAAAAGATTGTAATAAAACTAACCAGTAGTTTACTGAAACAATTTATGATTAAATGAAAGTCAATGTATTTTTTTATTACATTTCAGATAATATCATTATCTGGAATTATTTCAAAATAAATGTAATAGCTATCTGCAGAAGAAAAATTATTGAAAGAAACTGAAAATATTTCAATCGGGTTACATTCAAATACTGTCTACATTCGACAAATACTTTGATTGATTAGCGACTTCAAACTAACAAAATAAATTTAATAATTTTAATTATGTTTTATCAATGTTTGTTGTGGTATCAGTTACCAACTATGGGTGTAAACACATTTATTCTAAAATTATGATTGTCAAGTCTAAATTAAAGCCCACCTAATAGATATAAGTATCTAACAAACTGATTAGTATGCAAACATAATAATACATTGAACTTTGAAACAGTTAAAGTATACCTATAAAAATCAAATAAAAATAAATAATTTTTATTTATTAGGTACATATATTTTATAATAATTAACATCTAACTAACTAAATTAATAAATAATATTTTACATATTGGTATTATTTAATACCTATTATAAATAAGTAAGATCTGTAACACATATGATAAGGAAAAGGCTTTTTGAACTACAGAGTATTATATTAAACAAGTATATTTTGGAGTTGCCTAAAAATGTATTAAGGTATATTTTCCCTGAAGTGTTCAAACTAGTAGTGCATCTGGACGTATGTGCTGCATTAAGTGTAAGTAGAAAAACGAACACGTGTAAAATGCATGTATCTAGAAACAATGCGTATGACACAATGTTTGTACGCTAAAGAGAAAACATACTTTTAGCTTTAATATATAGGTATCTAAAAAATTGTGATATATTATTACCTAATCTTAATAATATCAACTTTGATTAGGAAATATTATTCTATAACATAGTATAGAAATAGTTGGTTAATTAAACTAACTACTAATAGTAGAAACGTTTTAATAATGTCAACCCGAGTGTCAATTAAACAAATATCAAAATATACACAGATAGGTTTTTAATGTAACACTACCTATAAAAATAAAATTTAAGACATTTTTATTCTAATATTCATTCAATAACAATGGGATGTTAAACAATCAATACAAGTCTAAATTTATTCAGTATTCGTGTAAATATAGTTTAACCACCTTTGATCCCTTGTAGTTCATAAGAAACTAGTAATACTTGTATGGTGTTTTATGCAAATGTTTCGATATGATACGGTGCCGTACTGTGACCGTGTACATCCCTCTCTCTCTCACACACATACACTATCTGTCCATCTGATTTTCTGTCGATCGATATATACATACCTATTATATTATGATATATATCTGACAAGTGCCTAGGTCAGATAACCAACGATTAAACAATAAAACAACAATCAGTATAGACTCACTATTAGACATGTCGGGTTTCGACTGTTTGGGCGAATGTTCTTCGACAGTGGAAACCTGCAGTTCCGAAATGTCATTAGTTGTCTCACCGGGCATCTTAGGCAAAACAGTAAGTGCATTAAACGTATAGATCACTGATTTCGACGACGATCGACGATAGTGACGAATTACATATAGAGACAATACTAGGGCATCCGACGTGGATATCGCGGCGGCCGGAAGGTCTGCAGATGAGACGCCGTCGCAATCAGTCTTGGCCGTTATTATACGACCGAGTAACCGACAGCAAAGAGTAGACGCGTCAATCGTTGTTCGGAGTTTTGTCTAATACATTAAACGTTCCCGCATTCCACTGGGCACGGACGAATGGCGTAACGGCGTTGGGTGTCGAATGTGTTACCGATAGTATCGCAAATCCCGAAATAAAAACTGAAAAAAAAACGCCAGACGTCGGACACCCGAATCCGGCACAGCGGCCTGTGCACCGTATCTGTGGTAAATAACGTGTTTGTGAGACAGTGAACAGCGAACGAGTGAAGTAAACGACAAACGGGGCCAATGGGAAACACACAATCACAGTGCGCTTATCAGCGAGCTGGTCTGTTATGTGCGGCGTTGCCGCAATTGAACCGTCGTGACCGGTCGGAGGTCGTCGCTGGGCGGCAAATGTCATTTGCTCAATGCGTACGACACTCTACAATCGTAACGTTACGCCCGACTGTTCGACGAATGAACATATTGGCAAACGCGCACGACCGGGAAACGTCGGCGGCCAACCAATCCGGAGAGCGAACGACCTGTCACCTTGGACGTATGACGAGCAGCGAAGTATCGAATTAGCGATGACGTGGACGGCAGAGAATGAGAGAATTGAGAAGAATATGAAATGCCGAATACTGAAATCGAGCGACAAAACTACAAAAGAGTTTAGTTAAAATGCGTATGCCCCGAAAAATCACACTTTTGTCGTGGATTCACGATTACTATTTATTGCTTAGGCCTAGCGCCATCATTGGATGATAGTTGCTCTATTGATTTTTTCATCGAACTTTATAGAACAATTATTTACATACATACGTGCGATTGTTTAGGACATTTTTTAAAGTTGGCAAAAGTCAATTCTCCCACTTGTTTTTTAATAGAACTCACACATCCATGATAATATTTTCAAAGAATTTTCCAACTTTAGACTAACCAAATTTTTGTTTTCTTAATAAATTTGTATCATCAACTTGATTGCGTTTCTAATTTCATGTTTTCATCATCAATCCTATACAGTATAGCTGATTTAAAATTAAAATTCATTACAATAATTCAAGTAAATAAATTTATTTAATGTACTTTTATAATTTAGCTTTTAAAAGCAATGAATAAAATAATATGGAAAACCCAAACAATAATAATCTAAAAACTCCTTTGCCCAAACACCAGAGTAAAAAACGCACATACATTCAGAGCCGGATTTAGAGGAGGGCTATAGCCAAGAGACACCCCACAATGCATTTAGCCTTTGAAACACACCGGGAGCATACTACTTACGTCCGAAAATATTATCAGTAGGTTAGTTGCGTCCCGAAAAAAAAGATTCAAAAAAGGTCATAGCCTATTTGCGTCCCGTAATATATTTTTTTATAACCTAATTGCGTCCCGAAAATATCGATATCATAAAGTTAATAAACAAACACATTGATATTTATTTTAATTTAGAAAATTGTTATATATAAAGTTTCATATAATAGTTATTATTAGTTCAATTCAAATATTATATAATATAATATATATATATGGGGTAATATTATATATGTATAATTTAAAATGATAAAAAATTCATATTTTTTATATTTTGGCATAATAAAAAAAAAATCATGTATTCAATTCAAATATTGTTAGGTATAAATTTAGTATAATAAAAAAATTCAAATATGGTGTATAATGAAATAATAAAAAAAAAATGCAAATATTGAATTCAAATATGGTCAAATATGGTTAGGTACAAATTTGAACGAAACATGTATATAAAATTTAACTGAAAAATTTCTTTTTTTTTTAACTCAATTTGTTTATTTAGGAATTCTAATTTTAAATATTTTTTTTCTATAGTTTGTTTTTGAAGTGTTCATGCTATTAATTATGACATCGATTTTAGTGACACGATACTATCGACTCAAGTGATTTTAGTAGTAAATATCGATAATAATTATATAGCCGACTTGCGTCCCCAAAACGGATGCAAGCTACCGGTCAAATTTACTACCTGTACAATATACCTTTTTTTGGGACGCAAGTAACATGCAGCCGAGACACCACATACCTAAATTCGGCACTACCTGCATTTAAACCATCATAGATGTAGCTCATTATCCCGGTAGAGAATTCCAGTGGTTTAGAGTGTTTAGACCAACGAATTTTTAAAACATGCGTTTGAGTTTATAATATAAACTACTAACTAGATATTATAATATAATATAGTCAGCGATCATTTGCAATTTGCATAATTTATAAGGTCATATTAAACATTTGAGCTAAGTATTAACTATGATTTATGAAGTTAAGGAGAACAAACTTCTATAGCCGCCCGTTTATAAAATTGCCGGATAAAAGTCACACGGTTATTTTGCCTGTTTGCCACCAGGAGCGCGTCGTTCGATTAGAGGCCTAGGTTAGGTTATCATAAATCATAATTTATAATTTATTCGAATTCAAAAAAATTAAAAGAACGTACATTTATAGAAAAGTACGTATAATGTGGTAAAACCTAGTCTCTAATCGAATGACGCACTCCTGATGGCAGAATTATATTATCTATTATTTACGTCTACTACATATTATCTTCATTACAGTTAACACATTTTTTTGTATTCATTTTTTTATAATTGCATCGAATATCTATGACTAGTGACAATCAGATAATGCAACATGTAGCATGATCTCCTGGACCATTGTATAATGTATTTAAACTGTATCATTTACGAAAATGACAAATCACAATAACTAACATACATTTTAAAATAGCCGCTTAAAAGTTAGATAGATAATGTTCGGATTTTTCTGATCACATATCTTCGAGGCCCGACAGGCGACAAGTAATATTTTTGATGAAATCCTTTTTTAATTTTTTTAAAATTAATAAGTAAATAAATTAAAATAAAATAATAGTTCATGTACTAAAATAAAGTATATAACCTAATAATTAATGCAATTAGGTATTATTAATTAATTATTAACATTTATTCTATACTATGGTGGATATTATTAATTAATAATACAATATTATGTGCTATAATAATATACATTTTAATTTTATATAATACGATAATGTACGGAATACGTCTGACGTCATAAGATAAGAGAAAAAAAAGAGTAAAAACACCGGCATGTCCACAGTCCATTTATTGTTTGTGTTATCATTCTACCTAATTTAGGATTTAGAAATAAATTGATTTAAAGTAATTTTTTTTTTTCATTTATACGTGTTTCTATGCATGATGCTAGAGGTCAGACTGCCCGGTAAAGCAGATAATGTCTATGGCCCATGTCATTGATGATGAAATTATTATTAATTATTATTATGTGAAATTTAAATATAAAAATTTCAAATATTGTTGTTAAATATTTATGTTTATTAAATGTTAATTATATTAATAATATTATGTTAACTATTTATCATTAAGGGTTAAGATTGGTGACGGCCATTTCATGTCTTTGTCTAACACACGCGCAACAAAAGAATGCAGACGTGTTTTTGTCCAACGTACCAATTGATACAGTAAAGTGATAAGGAATTCTGAAAACAGATTTAAATTTGTCGTCAAGTCTACTTGATAATGGCCAGTCCACATTTTTTATATTAAAAAACTTTTTGAACAATTGAAATATTATGAAAATTTTTTAATTACTCGTTTGTAATATAATGATTTTAGGATTTTGGGAGATAATATCAAAAATGTGGACCGACCGTTATCAAGTAGACAAGTAGACTTGACGACAATTAATGCAAATTTGTTTTTAGAATTCTTATCGCTTTATTGTATCAATCGGTACGTTGGACAAAAAACACATCTGAATTCTTATGTTGCGCATATGTTAGATAAAGACAGGCAATCACCGTTACCAATCCCCTTAAAATACTATATGTAAGGTTTGAACTCTAATTAATCACTGGTCAAAGTTTGAAATACTACCTAATTTAAATAACAACTGCCAGTCAACTAGTAACTTAATTGATTGGGGAAATCGTAATTTCCTACACGAGAATAACAGGTAGACAATTACATACGTTAATCATTACATAATATGTAATGTGTAAGTTGTTCCTACACGGCGGAAGACAGGTACATGTGTAAGTTCCTACACTACGTATATCATAATTCATAAGTTATCAATCTAATTTATTAAATTTAATAATTTAGATAATACTAATTTATAATTGTAAACAAAATAAAATTTATAATATTTATTAGGTAAATTATTAAATATTATACAGAATGCATTACTTTTTTTTTTTTACAATTATGAATCATTATTATATAAAATTATTATTTTTAAAATATTTAAATTTAATAAATTAAATAGATAGCTTATAAATTATATATTATATAGAATAAAGGGTTAAAGTGTATGACATTATTACTTAAATGATATAACTGATATAACTGATACAACTGATATAACTGATATAACTGATATTAGATTGATAACTTATAATATATGTATAGTGTAGGAACTTATACACACGTGTACCTTTTTTACCGTGTAGGAACTTACACATGTACCTGCTTTTTACTGTGTAGGAACTTACATTCGCCCATTGATTGATAGGGCGTATTTCAATTCTGGAGAAATGACCTTTTTACCAGTAAGAAATCTAACGATTGTGCTGTATATTAACTCCGTCAAATATTTTTACACATTGATCCTGCCGACTATTTACTCCACCAAACGATTATTCAAATAAAAAAAATAATAGAATCCCTTATGTAAAACTAGCATCAAATCACTAATTTAAGAAATAAATCAACAAAACACTAAAATAATAATTAACCTAATGTTTACCGACTCGATGAACTACATAGTGCTACTGTGCTTTGAAATGTTCGACAACAGTGTTCGTTCAACACAAAAGATTTTCCAAATTATAAAATGGTCGAACACATCTACACGCTGACATACAGTTTTCTGTAATACGTTTGTGCAGTAAAAATTTAAAACTTTAAACAGAGTGATGAAATATATTTTAATACCACAGCGGCACAGCGTAATTCAGTTTAAGGAAACTTCCTCAGCAAATCAGCAATTAACTTAAGTACCTACAAGCTACTACGTACATCCTAGCGCTGTTTTTTGTTCTGTTTAAAAGGTAACTAAGGAGTCAAGCGATTACATTAAATTGCAACACAATTGTTAATTCAAAACATAGACGTCTACGGGGGTGGCAGGGTAGTCAGCTGCCTTCCCAGCTACTTATTGGAGGGTTTTACCAGTCGTTTGTATAAAAATATTTAACAATAGGTAATGAGAAAATTGGAGAAAGTGATTCTCGAAGAGATACCGTATTTAAAAATAAATATTAAATTGTAAAAGAATTAGTAACTGTCTCAGTTATAAGTTGTTTATGTGAAAGCCAAATCGAAACAAAAGCGGGTAAGTGGGTACCGCTCTGCTGTACATTAGATACCGTATGGATCATTATTATATATTATAGGAGTGTTAAATTTTAATCCAATGATAGGTATCATTGTATACGAAAGACGATTTGTCAGCCTAGGATATAATTTCGAATGGTTGGTTATGTTTTAATGGTCTGAATACACCAGAATTTAAGTTCTTTTATAATTATTGTAAGCTAAACTTATGAAAAACCTTGTATTACATTTTCAACTCTTAGCAACTTTTACAAAAATTTTATGGATTATACCTACAAAATAATTTGCAAATATTCATGATTTTGACGAATTTTCGTGAATATTTAACTTCAAATGTTTGTAATGATAGCCACATATAACTACAATAGTGGTATCATCATAATCCCTTACATATACATAGTCGCACATATGTTCACACCATAGTAAACATCTGTGGTCAGACATTGTTATGTCTTTTGACCATTGTATAAATTTATTACACCACCGGCTCGAAAGACATCCATCGACCATCGGGCAATTAGACACAACGTCACTCCCTGCGTGCGCCTTTGACAGCAGACATACGTTACATACGAGTTAAATAATATGTGTTAGCCGAATAGTATTTTACATATTCTAAATAATAAAAGTGTTATATTATTATCAATAGTGTATTATTTTTTCTTTGATTTATATCAATCATATCCATCGAACACCTGAGAAGTCAAACCTGACAATCAAATAAGGGTAAGTTAATTTACTTTATAATACAAATTCTTGTATGTATATATGTATCTACATGCGTGTGCAGATATACACATAAGAGGTAGTAATTCAGATTGTGTGCACAATATATATACAAATGTAAATGGTAAATTTCATATAAATAAAAAGAAGATTAATAATAATTATAATCAAAGAATTAATAATATAAAATATATATTGCGCAGCTACAGTCTTTTTGATTTACTACATGTTAATAAAAAAGATTGTGCATATGACTTCTTATAATTTTTGAATCACTATAGAACAGCTTATGAGAAATTTTGTATTACATTTTTAAGTATTTTGACTCAGCAGAAAATTAAATCATGTAAAGAAAATGTCAATATTAATAACTGGTGAAATTTTCAAGTATATAATAACAAATACTTAAAATCGTTTGAAGATCAATCGTTATCGTTACGCGATATCAAAAAAATTTAAAATTTAAACTCACTGATTTGAAAATGTTTATTTTTGACCTCTATAATGCACCAAAGATATTCAATTTACTATCGGAAACCACCCCGAAATTTTAAATTGAAGCATTATTTCGACAAGTTATGGCTCTACATACACACATCATTGTAAAATCAATACATTCATCACTTCGTTCAGAATCTAAAAGAACTTATTATTTATTGTATTTGTTATTTTTTCACTTTTTCATTAATAACCTATTTGTAATAACATAAACATTTTTCCAATTTAAATCATTTTTAATAATAATAATTTAATTGTATTTTGTTCACACCTATTCAATTTTAATTTTAGTATAGGTATCTTATTTCAGTTTCAAATAACATTAATGGTTTGCTTTATGTGCAAGTATTCATTTAACTTGACAGTTAACATATTTTATAGTCAGTAATAGGGACTTTCTAAATTTTACATATATATATATACATAAAAAATTACAGGTGTTTATATTGTAATAAAAGTCAAGTATAAAAGTCACAAATATTATAGGTAGGTAAGTATATAGATGTCATATAATTGTAGTATGTAAAAACTAAAATTTTACAATTTGGCCTAAGGTTCAAAACAAATATTAAGTAAAAATTTGGGTATTTTATAGACATTTAATATAATATAATTATAAGAAACTATTAGTCGAGTATATTTCCCTCGATATTTCCCATTTACCCAGAATCGTTAAAATAATAATTACAATATAGTAATAATATTTAATAATTAACATAATTACATATGAACTATAAAATGATAACAAATAACATAGAACTACAATACTGTATTGTATAATAATTAATAAGAATATAACTATAAAGTATAAACTATGAAGCAAATAAAATATATTCAAGTACCTACACGGTGTTGCATTATTATAGAATATTACTCACTCATTGGTAAGATGTCAGACATCTCGGGCATCTTAGATGTCTCCTTGGATGCCTCAGATATCTCGGGCATCTTAGATGTTTCAAGAAACTTTGACATCTCAGGCATTTCTACTGCGTCAGCAATCTGAGGTGTTTTAGAATTCTCTTGACTTTTAGGTGTCTTAGGAGCAGTTGTTCGTAGTCGTTTACATGGCCTTCCCTGAAACATAAATACATTATAGTTAATAAATTATATTTAATATTAAATCACGGTATTATAAATAATAAGAAATCAATTTTGTCCATAGCAAAATCATAATTCATATTGATTAATACAGCAGTTTTCCAAGAGATTTAAATCAGTATGAAAAATTCAGAAGTGTTATGTTTGTTTGTTTTTTAAATATAATATTACATCAAAATTCAATTGTAACAAAACATATATTTTTGACAAATAAATAATTTTATAAATTTCTAGTTTAAAAAAACTTTGAAACTAAATATTTTATAGCAAATAATTATGGGTACCTCGTACCTACATGTATTTATTTTTATAAATTTTAAGTATGACTGATAAAAACTAAAAAGCAATAAAAAAATTTTCAACTACCTATACTAACCATATTTAACAAATGATAAAATAAATTCAGTAATTTTTATAAGTTGTACTTAATTTTTTAAATCTATGAATTTAATACCAGTTATTTTTAGGTACCTGCTACATAAGGTATATGTTTCAATAGATCATTTTGAGACAGAAGTCTTACCTAATTATATCATATTGTGGATTGAGGGGTCATAGAATAGACAAAACTCACCAATATTGCTTAGTGTAGTAAAACTCTCTAATTTGTGTTGTGAGTGTGTGTAGACTCAAAAGCATAAACATAGGCATAAATGGACTGTCATAGATAAAAACACCATCATACATTTAAAAAATATTTAGTGAAAAAAAGAAATAACAAGAATATTATTAATTTTCTTCTTTTTTTTATTGTTATTTAAATTGTTTAATGAAATATTAACAAAACTATACTTAAATTATTATGCATTAGAATAAACTTAGGTTGTAACTTGTAAACTACAAACATATTTAGTCTTTAGTGAACATAAATAGTAACTCCCATAGTTTTTAAATGTTAAAATCTATATGAAGAATATAATTTAGAACAGACTTTATTACGGGGTTGGTAATGTAAGCGTATAAAACGTTTTATACGTTACACGTATAATACCCTATGTATAAAACGTATAAAACTTAATAACGACTATAAGACATACTAAATTTCCTTAAATTTAGAATAAAATTAAAAACAAGACTGATTTCTTTTTTTGTAATTATAAGTTTAAAGTTGTAACAAAAACATATATATTTTTATTAATATAAAAAATTATCACAAATATCTTTTTTGATACCTATCATAAAATAATAATTATTAATTATTAATATTAATGTAGTTTATTAATACAGAACAAAGATGAACTAAATGGTACTTAGTAATTAATATAAAAATTACCACTTTTCAATATCAAATTTATTATCAATTGACAATTATTTATTATTATAATATTATATATTTATATACATTTATAACTTGATAATAGGTATTCAATGCAGCAAAAAAAAAAGAAAACTTTTATACAGTACAAAAATATAAAACTAAGTTGTTTTATACTGTACTGTATTATACGTTCCAACCCTGCAGTTGATTAGGATGGTATTATTGGAGTATAGGTATCAATGTTTCTCAATGTAAGAGAAGTTAGTAGAGCAAAAAAAAAACAAATGAAATTGAGTCTGTTAAAAGATGAAGCTGTAAAATCAAGTAAAATTGATAAAAGTCACAAGATTCACCACCATAGCTGGAGAAAATAGATAAATAGTTACTTATTGATATATTTTATTTTACAGGATTTATGTAGCACAGTTGTTCAATAATATATTATTATATTATTTTTTTATATCGAGTTTTATATTATTTTAGTTTATTAATAATGTATTAGTGTGAAGTGCCTAGGCACCCCACTAGGCACTTATTAATAAAAGAAAAAATATTAAAAACAAAGTTATTTAGTAGTGAGGTTAGGTTTATTTTAAATATTATATAGGTAATACCTATAACTTTTGTATCAAATATCAAAATATACTCGACAAAGTAAATACAGTAACAGTAATTAAACTATAAAGAATAATGTTATATAAATGATTTAATACCTAGTTTCTTATAACAAAAAGCTATTTTTGTGGCTCGGCGCAGTGCAGTGGCTGAAATTAATCACGCATTGTGGTTAAGAGTAAGCAATGGCCACTGCCACTAGTACTCGGATGGGTGACCATCTGGGTACGTAGTGCGCAAAAACCTTGCCACACATACACGTGTTCCTAACTGACCGTACCAACCGTAAAAAAATAAAAACACAACCTATCCAATCAACCCTTACCCCTACCACAGTTCATAATCCCTACAACAGCTAATGGCCTTAGTCGCCAAAGCTTAAGTTCAATAAAAAAAAAAAAAAAAAAAAAGCTATTTTATTGACTTATTTTACTTTTACCCTTTTAGATGGATAAAAAAATATGGGTATGATAAAATAAAATATAGTTAAACATCAAAAGTATGATTTAAAGTATAATTCCAAACAAATAAAAACCATAGTCACTAATTTAATGATTCTCATTACAATGATATAACAAAATAAATTTTAATTACTATTCTTGGTCTTTTAGGCTATTTACAAACATAGATACAGTAGTAATAGTCAGTGACATAAGCAGCGCATAGGCCCGGGCATACCTATCCACTTTTCTCTAAAAATAAATGATTTATATTATATTAAATGTGAAATCTATATGACTAATATAGGTAGGTACTATAACTTTTAATAATTTAAAATTTAAAATAAATGTATAATATACAATATTTTGTTACTTTTTTATTTAATAAAAATATTCATTGACAATCATTACAACAAAATATTAGGCTTACCCAAGAATCTTGTGTAGCTATGCCATTGGTAATAGTTGAAGACTTAGGTATAATATTAAATGTCATGATATTTATGTATTTTATTGTTTGACAAGATAAGTACTAGGTAGTTATTAGATTAGGCTATATGTTTTCTGAATACTAGCTTTTACATTATTTTAAAATATAAATAGATAGGTATATTTTTACCAACTGAATTTATATTAATTATTTTATTTTATTTTTGAGTGATTAAATAAATTACAATAAATTAATACTAAAATGTTAATTATTATTTATTATTTAACTAGTTATTTCCAAGTTAACGATGCACAGGAATTAAAAGATTTAAAGATGAAAAATTTTCAGTAGGTATAATAAATGGTATAATACTTGTCTTACACTAAATAAATTGATAATAATATTATGTTTAACATCACTGATAACCTAGAACTAAAGTTTATAATATTACGGTCTATCGCATAGAGCATTTATACTCTATGGTCTATCGAAATTTAAATTACACCAGTGATAAGATTCGGATAAACCCCGATAGACGATAACACGACGTGGTTTTAGGCTGATATATTATAATTTATAATATCTTAAATTCTTAAATCACGGCTGTCACTCAGACGTTAGAAACTTAGAACCCGAAAAATGGACCCTAGTATATCAAAAAGAAAAAACACGTAAAACATAATATTATATAAATCATAAATCCGGCATTCTGGCATTGTAACTAAACAGACAACCGAACAATTTTAAAACAATTTCACTGTCCGCCCGCCACTACAGACTATTCGTTAGTTACCAGTGTTCGCTAGTCGCTACATCGTTTAATACTTTAATAATTTCAATCACGACATCACGCACGCATAAGTACGTTGAAATGTGACGGCAAGATGGCGTTTGAAACTCACGCACGAAATAGGTATTTAAGATTTATTATATTATAATAAACTATAATGCTATTGTACGTACCCTTTTTTTTAAGATTTCCGGCTTCTGCACCATTTCCATATTATTGTGATTAGCGATCAGGAAATTATTCGTATCCGGCGATACTAGTTAAATTAATAAAACTATTTTACGATTTATTACCGGCCGCTTTATGTTGCGCTTACAATTAGCACGGTGTCAAATGCAATAAAAATTTAACGGTCGTTTAAAACAACCGAATTTAGACTTTGTGAATTCCGCGACGAGTGATAACGATTGACGACACACTTAAATACTGCGTCAGCGTCACTGTGTTGTGGGGGCTTGTGACAGTAAAGTTGAGCGTACGCAACACAAATACTACAACCAACTACGACAGTACGATCCCCGACCGAGAGTGATGGTATGCAGCAGCCGGGCCCCGTCGTTAACGTTTCTCCCCACCATTCGTTTAACTAACGAATCATAGTTCGAGCATTGTTAAAAGCCGCAGGTAGCATAATAATAGTGACCACCGACACGGGACATCAAATACAAACATAACATTACGCACATCCATTTAAGAATATAGTCTATAAGAGATCCAGAGGAGAGGGGGCATCAATTTTAATGGATTAAGGTTTAGGTAGGTATGTACTATATGAAAACTTCTGGAAAAAAAGGTAAAGGAGCTGAACAACAAGGATACTTACTATTTAGAAAAAGATAGCACAAGACGTGACTATCATTCATCGACTAATTTCCGCAAATTTGTGGAATCGTGTTGATTTTAATAGCTACTGGTATACATACATGACTCTGCAAACTCCATATATAATATATATAATATATTATATACAGTATACACGATTCCGCATAATTTTAAATGAAACGTTACCTCATACAGTCATACAATAAATTACTCTTATTATTATAAACTATAATTTTTTAAAAATTAAATTTTTTCTTGGTTCATTAGTAAAACGTTCATCTAGAGGCTACTTAATCAGTTGCTCAATATAAAGTTTAATGGCATGCGAATATGCGACTATGATGCTATTATATTCAATATTTGTATACAATTGTAGGTATAATGAAACAAGTACCTAATTTATAAAATTCACAAAAAAATTATCAGCTATTAATTATACACTTTAAAACATTTGTTATTATAAAACATTTAAAAATACAATAACTACCTACAGTTTATTCGTTATATCGAGATTTTCGTTGTACACTAGAGCAATTTTGACGCTCGGTGAAAACGCGCGTGTATCGTCCATGTATCGCGTGTCATTTTAACGCGCATTACCGGATGACACCATTTTACGCTTACCACGCGCTAAAATCACTCTAGTGAGGCTTGACCCTTACAATAATATATATTTCAGAATGGCAACTTTACATTTAAATTGATGTGGAATCGTGTATAGTTTATACATATATGAAATTTATGGAGTCGTGCATGTATGAGTCAGTGGCGATTAAAATTTAAAATCAACATGATTTCGCAAATTTGTGGCCGAACAAGTTATCTTTTTCTAACAATCTTCCAGGTACTATAAGTACTTGGCAACCCATCGCAAGGGTCGTAATAGGACCGTTAATTTTATCGTATACCTGGGTACGGAGAAAAGGTAGGCCCCTGGCGAATAGTACATTTTTTTTATGAAATCAGAAATATCTGGATATAGTAACAAGATTATAGTTTGTAAATCAAAATAAACATGTAAGTATACTACAGGTATATAATATATATTATATAAGATTAAATACCAATATTTTCAATGATATAAAATATAAATTTATAACATTATTATTATAATATATAAACGTTTCTTATAAGCTATAACATTTTAACATACCTATTGCATATTGTTGGGCTAAAAGAGCATTCTCCAAATTAGCTCATATAAAAAACAAGTATAGAAAAAGCAGTTCTCAAGAAAATTTAAATAGTTTTATAATTTAGTGTACAAAGAGTGTTGTTTTACAAGTAATTAATACCGACGATATAATTACCGATAAGTTTGCTTCCCAAAAATCAATAAAAAATCATATAAAGATACAAATAACATTTTAGATTTTGAGCGGAGCGATGATTATTTATAGACCATAGAAATTTTCGATTTTTATGAGAATTTTTTTTTGAACTGTCGATAAAAAGATTTTGAATAGCCAAAAAAACTTGAAAATTTAATACAAGGTTCCTTATTAGTTGTTCTTGCTAAAAAAAAATAAAAATCATTAGTCATAATTTTTTTTTATAAGCGTTTATTGTTCAAATTGTTACGAAATCTGTCGAAAACGCTAAAAATTGCAAGTAATTTTAAAGTTGAAAAATCATAAAAATTCTTGTGTTAATAACTAGGTAAGGATTAAAAATACAACACTAAGTTTTTCATAAGTAATCCTTCAAGTATCTATAAAGAAAACTCGAAGCATCATTTTAGGAAAAATTTTAAGTGCGTTTGAATTTTAAATTTTTACAAAGTAGCGATAACAATTTATCCTCAAACGATTTTAAATATTTGTTATTATTCAAGTCGTAGATACTTGAAAATTTCACCTGTATAGTTATTTAGATTGGTATTATTTCCTTACATGATTTAATTTTCAAAATATTTTGACTTTTTATGAGCTATTTATAGACAACAGAAATTTTCAATTTTTATATATTATTTAATTTAATTTATAAAATAAATACAGTCGTAATTTAAATATTATCCTTGGTATATTATGATATATTAGAGTAATTTGTCTTAATATTTTATAGTTCAACTTTAAAATGTAAAGTTAGATGGTTAACAATTAAGGTTTTTATATCAAAGTTAATCGACTGAATAAGTGTCTCTTGTGCGCATGTGTGCAAGTAATATTGTACCGTCAGGCCACCGCCAGCCACCTCTACAGATGCAGAGTGCAGAGTGTGGCAAATGGCAATGTGGCAACCTTTTCTGTTACAGACCCGTTGAAATGCAAATAACATCTCAATCGTTTACATATTTTCATCAACGTTTATGCATCGTGACTCATGTCTCGTGGTCTATCGTAATTCATAGTGTTCTGTCGTTTTCAGTTTGTATTAAATGCGTGTTAAATATCCTGGCCGAGTTGTTTTAAAAATACAAACCAAACGTACATGGTTCGGCTTCCTCACCAAATGGAAAATACTATTCCCGGGCCGGGCCGGGCTTTCTAAAAATTTTACCGGGCCGGGCTGTAAATTATCGGCCCTTGCAGACCTATAATACCTATATTTTATTCAGATTTCGACAAGTGTAATGTATATTGACTATTCGAAAGCAGAAACTAGACGAATAAGTGTAAAAGAATGCCTATCACTGCTTTTAGACATTATTACGTTTTAATTTGCTCCAACACGTTATAAGCGTGCTGTAAATTTTTACTACTGTATACAACTCAGCTGCCAGTTATTTAAAACAACCAAAATATTTTAAATTTTAAATACTGTTATATTCTTTAAAATACTTCTAGAGATATATTTATAGATTGTATAACCAATGCAAAAAAGGAATTCCCATTTAAAATTTTTTTTTGAAGTTTGTGATGAGATTTAATCCTCTTCGTCTTTATAGCTACCTATGCTACTCCTCAGATTTCAGATTGGTCGTGATAACTAATTTTATTTAATGTGCGTAATTGTATCGATCAAAAATGTTTATCAACCGATTGTAATTCGTAATTCGTAATTGTAATTATTTTTATTACTTATTAGTTTAATGCGTCATCGAGTGATAACCAGTGGCGTATACAGAAATATAAATAGTCGAAAATATAATTTGTATTTTGCACCAAAATGATTATTTATTTGTTCGATTATCGAGTACCTATTCGATTATTCCTCGGTATCTTCGTAAACGTCAAGACCAGATGGACACGAATGACAATAATATTTTTTAGGAATTTTTCTACTTATACCTGGTAATAACATATAATTTTTTTAATTGTCTAATTTATTTTATATTCATAATAATTTGACTTTAATTTTACATATATCTTTTTTCTTATTTTTTATTATTGTTTTCAACTCAAATTGTAGTCGATATCTTAAGCCTTAACCATTATTGAGCATTATATTTCCATGATAGGTGAAGTAAGTGGTAGAAAAAACGAAACCAACTCCGACGAATTTTTGGCAGCACCTTGATTGATAAGGCGATCGAAAATTTTGATTCTTTTTCAATTTTGTCTTATGTCAAAATATATATTTATTAATTAAATAAACTTCAAATTTAAAGTTACATGGGCGTCGATTTTTATTTTTTTTATTTTATATTGAATACATTTATACAATTTCAAATATGCACAAACCCCCTTGACCGTGAACTAACGCAGTAGAAATTTAATTGCGTGTAAATTGGTGGTCACCGGTGATTACTATTATACTTAAAACTCAAATACAGCAATCTACTGTAAGTAGTTTATTGTATTAAATGTTTATATTTTGGTATTTTATGATTTAGTATACTCTTAAAAAATTATTGGGAACACCTCTGTATACGTAAACACTAAGGGGTCATCGTTAGCATCTGCCTTCGCAGTTAGCCTGTATACAGCTCTTATCCGATACCCCAAAGACTAAAGGACAATGACAAATGTATTTTAATATAATATGTATATCACAAATAGCTATCGTCCACATCTATATATATATATTATTATATATATAATATTCACGTTAAATTCTGAGAATAATAGAGACTACACAGGTAGATGGTGTTCATATATGTATATCATATAAAAGGGACTGTATTGTATCTATTCAAAGACACGTTTTTGGCGTTCAGTGTTAGCCTCAGGCGCTTAGCAACTGATTTCACATGTTTCTATAACGATTTCAAATGGTCAGTTTAACATTGTACTATGTAATATGTATAATGTAGGTATATATACGTACGCATATGCATGACGAAATAACAAGGTATGATCACATCACAATTTTGTGATACGCATCTTATCCCTATTATCAGAAATAGGAGTGGGAGTTATCCTCGGCTTTTCATTGGTCCTTGGTATTTTATGCTTATAAAATGTGTATATATTTATATAAATATAAGCTAATCAAATGACGAGGATGACTCACACCATATTCTGCGTAGATTGAACGAAATTTATTTTGTTGTGATCATACCTTGTTATTTCGTCATGCATATGCGTACGTATATATACCTACATTATACATATTATATAGTACAATGTTAAACTGACCATTTGAAATCGTTATAGAAACATGTGAGTAAGGCAGTTGCTAAGCGCCTAAGGTTAACACTGAACGCCAAAAACGTGTCTTTGAATAGATACAATACAGTCCCTTTTATATGATATACATATATGAACACCATCTACCTGTGTAGTCTCTATTATTCTCAGAATTTAACGTGAAACGAACAAAAAACATAGCAACCCCTAACATTATTCTACAAGATTTCTTACAAAGCGTGGGTTAGGTCTCTAGCTCTCTTTCTCTCTCTATATATATACATATTTATATTGCCTTCACATATGTTTCTATAACAATTTCAAATGGTCAGTTTAACATTGTACTGACAAATAATTTATACCTTGGAGTAGTTATCTGTACATAATATTTTATAATATAAGAATATTAAATATATATATATTATATATAGAGAGAGAGGAGATAGGAAGGGAGAACATAATATAGTTAGCAGTAAAACTTATCGTATGTTTCCTTCCAAATAACACGGAATAAAATATTTATTTTATTATATACCTATTTGATAATATAATGTGTAAGCAACTAAGTAAAAGTGAGACATAAACCTAGAAAAAACCTGTGCTTATTTATTTTTTACACCCATTAGTTATCGCTATAATTTATAATAGTTCTAGCGCCACAGTTAAAAATTACAACAGACAGCTTATGATCGTTAGCCAATATATTGACACCTACTCACAACTGATCAGCACATACACACAGATAATAATATTATAGCTCTATATTTGTTTATTTTATTTTTGTTTAATTATAATTATTTTGTTATTGTGAGTAATATAATATGTAAATTACGTAACGACGTGGTTTCATCATTCGTCTGTATTATATTGTAATAACGCAAAAATAAAAGAAATATAAAAATAATAATATGAATAAGATAATAAATATTGGTTATTATGCATGTGATGATTATTTAGCTTAAATAAATTCTAGGCAAACACAAAGGACACAAGCCTTGAATGAATGCCGCAATTATTATAAGTTATTTTAAATTCCCGTAATTACCTTCCTCCCGATCGTCGGAAGGTTCTCGAGGTCGTAATTCGAGAAGTACACCGTTAGTAAAATATATATTAAATATTAAATTATAATAAATTTAATAAATAAAATGTAATTTGTAAAATTATATAACTATATAAATATAGATTCGCATGCAGCTTACCTTAAATCGCATCTTTCTGAATACGTAGTGCACAGATTAGGATTAATATTACAGATTATGTTAGGTGATTTTACAGGCGTTCCTTCACTGGTTTCTTTGACTGGTGCTCGTGCACTGGTTTCTTCGAAGAGCGCTCATGTACTGATGATAAGAGAAGACTTGGTCAAGCCCGCCAGAGCCACCGGTGGGGGCGGCCCCATCATTGGACCATCCCTTGTCTCCGGCGGCACATAAAAAAAAAATGTTGCGCCGTACTGTTATAATCACGTATTATAGTATCCTATTCGTGACTAAACAATGTGAACCGTTCATCAGTTATTTGATATATTAATTGGGGTTATAAGGTTTATTATATGCTTGCGATAACTTAACCGTTATTTATTTTATTGAATGAAAATAATACATTTACAATCATGATATGTGAAAGTGAGCATATCATAACAATATGATTATTATTATTTAAGTTTTTTTCTATAACCAGTCTGAACAATCATCTCACCGTCGTTATTAGCATAATATGGTTCCGGCTTAAATAGTTAAGACACAATTTAATAATAGATGATAAGAATCAAACTAAAGCTGAGACTAACATAAATGTAAAAGATAAAATTTAAATTTAAAATAAAAGATTACAGCAGAATGAAAATAAAAAAAATAGAGGAGGTGGTTCTGTACTTATCTTATTTTATTTTGCTAATAAAAAACTCAAAATTGATATCACACACTAATAACTATTTCCATTAGTTTTAAAATTTAATTTTTCCTTATTATAATTGTACTTGATAATCGATAAGTTTATTTGAGATTATATACCTAACCTTATTGTTAAATATAATAACAGTGAATTAAATTATTTATTTGTTTATTTTGCTTGTAAAACACTCAATAATGATCTCACACACTTATAGTGGCGTACCTATTAAGGGGGGCATGGGGGGCAATTGCCCCGGCAGCACTTGTTTAGGGGGCAGTAAATTTAACTGGATGGTTTTATTTTTAAACTTATTTAAACAGTTGTAAAAAAAAATGTGTACCAAGGGCAGCAAAATCCTAAATACGCCTCTGATTATAGCAGTTAAATAAATATACAAATCATTAAATTATATTTATTTTAGATTCAGAACAGAGTGATGAATGTATTGGTTTTACTATGATGTGTCATGTGTGTGTATAATAAAATATTCTTTGCAGTGCTATAGCCTATAGCCTATATAGGTGTCGTTGTGTTTTCGTTAATAAAATATAATTATAGTTTTTCACGCGTAATAATTTATCATGTATTTAAAAATTAACACAATATAGGTAATATTTAAGTATTAAAATGAATCAACTTATAATGAGGTACACTCAATACCTATTGTTTTTTCTACTAACCCAGATAAATGGTTACATATTTTTCTCCCTTTATATTAGGTTCCGGGACTTTCATGAACTGCGTTCATATACCTATAACAAATCAGAATTTGGCCGAAATTTCAAAGTCTAATGTAAATGATTCAGGATTCATTATCTATATATATAAAGCTGAAAGAGGAAACTTTGTTACGGTTAGGCTTCGAAACTTCTTATCCAATTGTCGTGCAGTTTTTTTAAAATGAAAGTGAATATCACGGAGCAGGTTTTAAGCATAAATTATGGACCTAACTCCTGTAAGTTAGAGATTTAGAGACAAAAAATGAGTTACACCGGTGGCGCCCTCTAGCAGATAAAAATATAAATATAAATATAATATAAATAATACCTAATACAAATATCGATAATAGCAGGGCTTATATATCCATTTAAATATATTACTATAGCTGTCCCGCCCGGCGTTGCCCGGGCATAAATAACCTCAGGTGAAAATCAAGATTTTTTTTATATTATATTAATAATAATAATAATAGCTTAAAAATTAAGTTTTTTTTGTACGTTTTATTTTAGCCCCTTGTTTTTAGTATTATTATAATTTTTTTTTTTTTTGTATTTCCTTTTTGGGCTAAAATAACCAAACTACTGGCATAGCTAACTCTAAAACATGTGACATAGAACTGTCCATGTGAAAAACATTCTTCTCTCAAGCCAATCCCTGCTATGATCAATGATTGTCCTTTGAACTTATTAATAGTCATAGCAAAAGAAACTTTGAGTGGGAATTGTGTTATTTGTTAAACTTAAAGGGATAATCGGTTTGAATTAACGTTATTCTCTTAATTATAACTTTACTGCCTCTAGCACACCCAGTGATAACTAAAGCTTCTATTACTTTTTTGTGCATAGCTTTAACTTGCTATTATTATTATTAATATAATATAAAAAAAATCTTGATTTTCACCTGAGGTTACTTATGCCCGGGCAACGCCGGGTGGGACAGCTAGTGTAGTATATTGGTAACCATTATGTACAGTGTACTGCTAAAGCATTGCCTTTAGAGGTTTCCAAAATTTCCAAAAAATCATTCATAAAAAAAATACTATATTGTACTAAACTCTACAAAGGTGCATATACTACACTAATAACTGAGTATATGTACATTTTATAAACAGATATCGATGCTGTCAAACTATATAATTTACATAATTCTATACTTCAACTCTTTATCTGCAATAAAATCTACAAATAACAATCAATAAGTAGCAAAAATTGGTATATTCAATTATACGCTTTTAAACATATTTTTACAATAAATATATTATATACAATATAGAATCAATTAAGTATATAATTATTTAGTGCATAATCGAATATATATACCTTAAGTTTGATAATTAGGTAGATAAATTAATCTGACCGCAAACGGCACGAAAAAGGGGCCAAATGTAAACTCCTACACGAATAATTTTTTTACCTGAATCATCATTAAATGTGAACTCCTGCACTAATAACCTTTTAACATTTTTACCTGAAAATCAAATATACTGTAATCTCCTACATAAATATTATTATTTAATAACTTTAGCAAGTTATTCACATGTCACATCCACAGCGGCAATTACGAAATCCATCATTACATAAACATTAAATTTATAGTCTATAAATGTCGACAAAAATTGAGTTAAAAATTCTTGAAACTGTATTACTATATATCAAACAGAAGTTGTACTTATCCTGTTATCCATATGAAAATAATTAATAAAGTATGCATAGGCACAATTTTTTTATTGTATTCATTTGTAGTTATAAATTTGACAAAATTCGTCAAAATCGCAAGCAATTGAAAACTATAATTTTTTTTTATATTTAAATTATGAAATATTTAATGCACAATTATCATCATGTATTTATATATATATATATAAGTACATGTTTCTTCATGAATTACCTACTTATGAATAATAAGTAGTATATAATGCTACTATAACAGCGTTTCCCAAACTTTTTCTCTGTCGGACCCCTTAGAGAAAATAAAAAAGATCGCGGACCCCTAAATAAAAATTTAAATTAAAGCAATAATAAATAATAATACTAAATTGTTTGCTTTATTTTTAAAATTA